>CM038142.1:374995652-375284550 GCA_021437245.1 Aegilops speltoides
CGAGGAAGAAAAGGAGGCGTTCGTGCGCCGGGAAAAACTCTGTGTCCACCGTTTCTCTGAATCTCTCTGAACTTCTTCTTCTTCTCTTCGGTGAGCTAGCCACGGCAGCTGTGTGGCGAGCGAGAGCGAGAGGGAGAGGCGAGCTAGGGCTAGAGAGTGGAGGTTCCAACAATTTAGGTCAGGGTGTTTTTAGTCCTCGCAGGTGCGGCGATTGGGCGGATGGTAGCGCTTCTTTTTCGAGTTTGTTTTGCGGGCTCTGATCCTCCTCGAGTTCATCCATCTGGACGTAGTCGATGGAGCTCACGCCTAGATTCCTACCTTCTCCTTGGGGTAGTTAGGTTAGGATTTCTCGTCATGTGGCAAGATTTGGTGTCAGGTGCTTCAGATCTATGCAATGGTTCAATGACGACAACTGCGGCTCCAAGGCGCTGGTCCTTAGGGGCACGTGCACGAAGACTTTCCCGCTGTCATTGACAAGTTCAGGCCAGCTCCGGTATGGGAGCGGCGACAACTGCGCGTCGACAGCTTGTTCTTGCGGCAGTAGTGGTTGTTCGGTGGTGTCAGAATCTTGATGTAATTTTTATTATGTTTGAGATGCTTTGTACTTCCGGTGAACTTTTACAATAGATCTGATTTTTTTTGAAAAAGAAGACAGGGTTAATGGGAACAGTCTCTCATGTCAGCTAAAATTTTACACCCTGACACTAACCAATCGAGCAACCTAAAATGATCATGATGGCTACGGAACAGACCTACATACAAGAAAAGATCGAACAAAGATCACAACTTTCTTGAGGAATGCAACGCCTTGGTATGGCTAGAGCCACGAGATTCTTGCTATTGACAAATCCTGGATAAGGGGAAAATGGAGCAATTGAAATCAGAAGACTACTGTTCCCATCTTCTCCATTGATGAGAAGAATGTGGGTATCTATCCACTCAACATCCACTATATGCCAGCGTGATGGCCTGAACTCACAGCCTCACAGGCAAGTTGACGTGCTGGGCATATCATCAACTCAAAAGGCAACTAAAGTGCTGAATAACACATTTTCTTATCCGAAACTGCGCCACGGTAGAAGCGAAAAGTCAGTGCGCTCGCCAAATGTCGACCCAGGTGCACGAGTCCTCCATGTGGATGCCGCCAGGCTCCATGACCTGAGGCTCCGACCTCCGAGATCCTTGTGATGTGCTTAAAAAGAACAAGGGAAGGGGGGACTGAGGCTGACTTGTGCAAATCTGCTCTTGTTCGATCGTCCCTCACAATTAGAGTGATGATTCTGCAGTTACTTTTTGGCCAAAGACCGCCATTGCAATACACACATTGCGAATCCATGAATCTGAAACCGAAGCAACACGCCTACCTTTTAGTTGACTTCGGCATTCTTCTCCTTTTTCTGCGCTTTTGTTGTAAAAGGCATTTCCCTAGATTTTTGTCTTGCTAAATAAAGTATCAAAAGGGACTCCAAGATTCCTCGTTCTAAGTATTAGCTCATATTTTCAAGCATTGCTTAAAAAAATGAAAAACAAGGTAGCATATAAAAAAAACTTTCTAAGCCTGGTCCAGGCATCACAAGGATGCCATGGGCGCAGCTCCAGTGAGAACTTCCGGTGACACATATAAATTTGCTTGGAACATTCATCGCAAGAACCGACCAAGAAAACCTCGGAAGAAGAAGAGCTGAGGAAATGGATAGGTCACCTCATGCTGGTGGATGGGGTAAGCGGGGAGCTGGGGGAAGAGCGAGCTCTGTGCCTCATCATGGTTGTCGATTCGGCCGCCGCCGCTGGATCTCTACTGCCACGAGCAGCGCGGCCACAGAGCCCCTTCTCTTGCGGTGTCCTTTCTTTCCCACTGCTCCCTGCTTCTTCCCGGTGGGCTGGTGCTGGTGTTGGTTACTTGAAGTCTTGAACTGAATCGAGCAGCCTTGAGCGGGATGGGGTGAGGGCGAATGACCAACGCCCACGCGCTGCAGGAGGGAGAGAGCAAGCCGCAAGGTGCTAAATTAATTAAAGTCTCGTTTGGGTGGCGTTATCATGGAATTATTTTGTTATTGGGTGACGTTATCATGGAATTATTTTGTTATTGTTTCTTCTTCTTCTTCCTCCTCTTCTTCCTCCATTTTTGTATTTTTTGTACTTTTTTTACTTCTTGTCATTTATTATAGGAACATTTACATTTTGCGCCCCTAACTTACGCCCACTCTCAGATTTACCTCTAACTTTTTGGCGTGCTTAAATTTGCCCCTAAAAGCATTTTAGGTCATGAGAATGCCCTTCTAGCTGGTTAATTTTTTTTACCAGAACTTTGAAAATCCATAACAAATTTATATGAACTCAGGGGAATGCAAATAAGATATCAAAATGTTCATAAAAATATCACCTATACGCGAGTGTTATTTACGTTCATCACCTACATGTGCATTTATTTGCATTAACCCTGAATAGTTTTTTTAATGCTATAAACCCTAAAGTGCTTTAAAAAGTGATTTTGTCATGAACGTAAATGGCATGTGCATATAGGTGATGTTTTTATGAACATTTTGATATCTTATTTTGTATTTTTCTGAGTTCATATGAATTTGTTATGAATTTTTGAAGTTCCGGTCAAACAACTTTGACTAGATGGAAGGGCATTCTTGCGATCTAAAATGCTTTTTACGGACAAATTTGATCACATCAAAAAGTTAGGGATAAATTTGAGTAGTGGGTTTGAGTTAGGGGCACAAATGTGAATGCCCCTTTATTATATATATTTTACTTATGTGAAACATTACTTGTAATGCCATGGGGTGAGGACAATCGTTTTAACCATCCACACAAGAAAGCTAGATAGAGAGAAGAAGAAGGGTGGATCCGCTTGGATCCGGTCTTTATTCGTTTTTGTTCATATGTCTTCAAGTTGGATCCTTCCGATCTAAATTTCTATTCATCAGCGACGGTTACTGTTCTTGTGTGTTGGTCTTATGGGGCCTTATCACGACGACTTCCCGGCTGTGTACTACAACAAGTTGTGCCCGGCTCCGATGAGGGAGGGGCGATGACAGCGGCACACCTTCGGCTCGCTTCAGCGCTTGTAGTCGTTGCTAGGTGGTCTACGAATCTAGATGTATTTTTTATTATTTCTTGTGTTTGTTGTATTGCCATGATTGAAGATGAATAGATCGAAAGTTTCCCCCCCAAAAAGGGTGCTCGAGGCGCCCACGAACACCACCCAGATTAACCTAGAGAGCTCATTTTGAGTTCGTAACACATCATATCATCATCCATCTATAACACATAAAGGAGTAGGGTATTACACCTCCTAGTGGCCTAAACCTGGGTAATTGCGAACGTCTTGGGCTTCATTGGTTCGTAGATTTTTGGAGTGTTTAGCCCATGACCGAATCGCAAAAGGGGGTCTACTTGATCTCTAATACCGAGGGTTTAACCATCGACGTGCCTGTTCGGCCACGCCCCTCTGACCGGCATGAATGCGTCGAGGGTTCTGAAGCGAGCGGACGCGGAGGGTTTGGGGTGTCTTCGCATTGTTGGAGTCCTATGTGGCGGATGTTCATACTCCCACACACGTCCCTCGGTTTGTTTAAGTGCATCTAGTGCCCCTTAGTGATTTTGGTGTATTGAAAACTTATAGGTTAAGGGACTGATGCGTTTGTGAGTGTACACAGGTCTGTAAGTCTATGAGGAGTTTGATATTTACAGAGAAAGTCGACCCCTAAAAATGAAGTTCTTTAACTGAAGACTTTGGATTTCTGAAGACTTTCTGAAGACTTTGAAAGTGAAGAAATTGGTGTAACTCTGAAGACTTGGCAATCATTCGAGGAACATGAAGCGTGAAGACTTTTGTTTTCGTAGTTTCATTTTCTCTTTCTTGAGTCATAGGAAACACCGTACTGTTAAAGGGGGTCGAGGAAATACTAAGGAAAAATTTCCATGTGATGCTCAACTCAAAATCCTACACCTACCAATCCCTTGAGTGAAGCCATTGGAAATCTCATTGATTCGGTCATATTCTTGATGTGAGCGAAGTTCTTCGGTCTCTGAGGAATTTGTTCGGCCGAGGACTTAGGAATTCGCCAGTGCAAATTGCCTACACAGTGAGGAACATGATAGCCTTGAGGAATTTGATAGTCAAAATTCCGACCGTTGTTGTGCTATGCGCCAGCTGTTCCAAAATATCTACCCACCTAACGGTCATATCAGACAAGGGCATTTATTTCTTATCATGTTGGGCTGCTCCCTAGGCTATAAATAGCCGCCCCCTTCAACCACTAGTTGGTTGGCTGCTCCGAGAGAAACTGACACTTGTCAATTGAGAGCATCCCATCCTCCGAGGACTTTGAGCGAAAATCATCAAGTGAGGAAAACCCAAACCCAACACCTACAAACCCAAAGTGATTGAGCATCATCAAGAGATTGATCTGCGTGGATCCGACGCTTGTTTCCTTTGAAGACTGTGCTTCTTCCAGACGGTTAGGCATCAAGGTCTAGAGCATCCAAGAGGAATTGTGGATCGCCGAGTGACCGAGTTTGTGAAGGTTCGGAAGTCACCTGAAGACTTACCACGAGTGATTGGGCGAGGTCTGTGTGACCTTAGCTCAAGGAGAATACGGTGAGGACTGTGTGTCCGGGACTGGGTGTCCTCAAGTTTAAATACTCAGCCGCTCCAACCAGATGTACAACTGAGACAGCAGTTGGAACTGGTCTACCAAATCATTATCTTCACCGAGCTTACTGGTTCTATTTCCTCAACTCTTTCATTTCCTCATGTCTGTTGTTGTGTGCCTGTTCATATCTGTTTGAAGACTTTGACTGAAGACTTTCTCAATTTCCTCAGTTCAATTTCTTCAGTCTATCCGTCTTCTTTCTTGTGTTATCATGTGTTTACGCTTCCTGTACTCTGTGCTTGTCTTCATTTCATCATGATGACTATGCTTGTGTTCTGTTATGTTTACTTCTGAGTACTTATTTCGCTGCAAGTAGTTCTTCAGTTAGGAATTTCCTCACCAGCAAATTCCTTAGTGAAGAATTCATAAAAATCGCCTATTCACCCCCCTCTAGTCGATATAACGCACTTTCAATTGGTATCAGAGGAAGGTACTCCCTTGTTCTGTGTGATTTTGGTTTAACCACCTGGAGTTTTATTTATGTCGACTGTAGGATTGAGGAACGTATCCTGCCCCATCTTTGACGGTCATGAGTATCCTCGGTGGAAGGCCATGATGAAGAAGCGACTCATGGCTATGGATAGCGAACTGTGGACCGCCACTGAGATTGGTTTTACCGATCTATGCAAGATGGCGGAGGCTGATGACATTCGCAAGTACACTCTACTCAACCTCACAACGAAGGATGTCATCTGCTCCTGTCTGTCCTGAAATCAGTTCAGGAACGTCATGCACCTCAATCACGCGAAGCTAATCTAGGATCGGCTCTCTGAGGTCTACGAAGGTCATCGTACTCGTCATGATCCTTGGTTTGAGGATTACAAGGATTCTCTCAAGGAGATGACTTTCGCACCTGAATCGTCATCCTCCTCACCGTGCCTTATGGCAGAGGGTGCCAAGGTAACTGAATGCTACCTTTCCGGGTCTAGTGATGATGAATCAGGTGATGAATTTGGCCCCAGCTATGTCAAACTTGCTTCCCATGCCACTAAACAACAAATAGCTTTGGAAAAAGTTCAATACATGCTAAATAAGAGCGATGATATGTTGGGTGAAGAAATGGATCAGTCAAAAGCATTGGCTGAGAGTCTTCAGAGACTTCAGTCCAAGTTTAACGCCCTTCAAGATCACCATAACACTCTCTTATCTGATCACGAGAAGCTTTCTTCTGAATCTCTTCAAAAAAAGCAAGATCTTGAAAAGCTAAGAGTGGATTATGAAGATCTTCAGAAGGAGCGTGATTCATTACTTGCTCAACAAATCAATGCTACTCAGGAATAATTTGTTCCTCCATGTCTGAAGTGCATTGAACGTGAAACTACTAGTTCTTCACCTGAATGTTCAAATGCTTCTAATGCTACAAATTCTTCATCTGTCTCTACTATCACTAATTCCTCATCTGAGGACAATGCAAGTATCACTGATTATGCAGGGCTGAAGGAATTGTACATGACAGGCATGTACAAAAGCCTCAAAGGGCATCCGACTCTTTGTGATGTGCTCAAAAAGCAGATCCTCAACAGAAACCCTAGGAAAGAGGGTATTGCCTTTGAGAGGAAACTCAATGCTGATGGAACATATTGGAAGCCCGCGGTACCCCAAAACCTCATGGGTTCTTTGCAAAGGGACCTCGATTGATCCATCTAACTTATCTGGCTTTACATGTGAATCTCCTCATTCTTTTGATGAGTCATTTGACTCCAGCTATAAACTGTTCAAAAATCAGAATGGTGAAGTATTTGCTAGATATGTTGGGACTAAGTGCAGGAACGGTTCCCCTATGAAGAAAATCTGGGTTCCCACAAGTTGCATTGAAAGTCTTCAGGTGAATGTCCCCATGACACCGCCCGTGAGCCCCAGATCAAATTCTTCATATGAACCAAATTCTTCATATGGATCCAAGTCCTCATATGGACCAAATTCCTCACATGGATCAAATAAAAGTCCTCATATGATCATCATCGTGCTAACCCTTCTGTTTCGCAGGGTAGAGCTAAGGGCTATGAATATGAGCATTACTCTTCAAATCATTATGTTCATAAGTCCTCGAAGAATTTCTCTGCTTATTCATATGCTTACCCTAACCCCTCGTATGTGAAACAAAGTGGACTGGCGTCTATGCCACCTTTCTCATATGGTGCTCGCAGAGATGAATTCTTTGCCACCCCTTCAGATGTGGGTGGTGAAGAAAAAGAACTAATCTCTTATGCAGGGTCAGGTCTCCAGACGTGCTCAAAATGTCTGAAGAATTTCTTTGGAGACACGAGCGATTGCACGATAGGACGCATGCTAATCATGATGAAATGAACTTTCATTTCACACGTCCTCATACTTTTTATCTGTTCAAATTGCTCGAAGAAATTGATCTGATGATATTGATGTCATATTCTTCACTAATGAAGTACATGAGTTCGTAAGTTGCACTAATTCATCTGCAGGATGAACAACCCAAAGCCAATGAGTGGGTCCTCGATAGTGGATGTACGAATCACATGATGGGTGACAAGAATCTATTGATGGATGCTCCTTTATCACCGTCACACCTGAAGCATATCATCTTCGCTGACAAAGGCAAGAGTCAGGTATTGGGTCTAGGTAAGGTTGAGATCTCCAAGGACATACACATGGACAAAGTCATGCTTGTCGAGTCCTTAGGATACAACCTCATGTCTGTCTCAATGCTTTGTGATCTTGATATGGTTGTTGTCTTTGGCAAGTATCGTTGTGTTGTGATCATGGAAGCTGACAATTCCAAAGTCTTCGAAGGCTTTAGGAGATGAGACTTGTACATTATTGATTTCTCTACAGGACCACAACCGGCTGTATGCTTACTTGCAAAAGCTTTAGAAGGCTGGCTATGGCATCGACGACTTGGTCATGCTGGCATGAGGAATCTGCACACGCTCGCGAAGAAGAAGCATGTCATTGGCATTGAGAATGTCAAATTCCTCAAGGATCACTTATGCGGAGCCTGTGAAGCTGGAAAGATGACAAAGGCCAAGCATCCAGCTAAGACTATCATGACTACCACTCGACCATTTGAATTGCTTCACATGGATCTCTTCGGTCGTAATCATTATTCTGCTGTTGCAAATGATGCTTCTCTATGTGGCTTTGTTATTGTTGATGATTATTCTTGTTACACATGGGTACACATTGTCACTTACAAACATGAGGTGCAGGAAGTCTTCAAACGATTTCCTTCGAGGGCTTCAACCAACTTTGGTGTGAAGATCAAGCACATCAGGAGTGACAATGGAACTGAGTTCAAGAATTCCGGTCTTGATGAACTTGGTGAGGGAGTCCTGGACTAGGGGGTGTCCGGATAGCCGAACTATCATCATTGGCCGGACTCCAAGATTATGAAGATACAAGATTGAAGACTTCGTCACGTGTCCGGATGGGACTTTCCTTGGCGTGGAAGGCAAGCTTGGCAATACGGATATGTAGATCTCCTACCATTGTAACCGACTCTGTGTAACCCTAGCCCTCTCCGGTGTCTATATAAACCGGAGGGTTTTAGTCCATAGGACGAACAACAATCATACCATAGGCTAGCTTCTAGGGCTTAGCCTCCTTGATCTCGTGGTAGATCCACTCTTGTACTACCCATATCATTAATATCAATCAAGCAGGAGTAGGGTTTTACCTCCATCGAGAGGGCCCAAACCTGGGTAAAAACATCGTGTCCCTTGTCTCCTGTTACCATCCGCCTAGATGCACAGTTTGGGACCCCCTACCCGAGATCCGCCGGTTTTGACACCGACATTGGTGCTTTCATTGAGAGTTCCTCTGTGTCGTCGCATATAGGCCCGATGGCTCCTTCGATCATCAACAACGATGCGGTCCAGAGTGAGACTTTTCTCCCTGGACAGATCTTAGTATTTGGCGGCTTTGCTGCGGGCAATTAAGCAGCCATCTGGAGCAGATTAAGCTTCGCCCCCGCCATCGAGTTAGATTTGGAAGTTTGAACTTCACGGCCAACATCCGCGGAGACTTGATCTTCGACGGATTCGAGCCACAGCCGTGCACGCCGCACTGTCACGATGGGCATGATCTAGCTCTGCCGCCGGACAGTGCCCTGGAGGCCGCACAAGAGTCCGCTCCGACCGTTGACTCGGAGCCGACCGCGCCGATCGAGGACGGGTGGCTAGACACCACCTCGAGGGCTGCTACCTCTACGGCGATGGAGCCGAATACCGACCCTGTCCCTTGTGAAGCTCGTGACTCCGAGGTGCCGGACTCCTCGCCGAACTCCGAACCTCCCGCGCCCCTACCGATCGAATCCGATTGGGCGCCGATCATGGAGTTCACCGCTGCGGACATCTTTCAGCACTCGCCTTTTGGCGACATCCTGAATTCGCTAAAGTATCTCTCGCTATCAGGAGAGCCCTGGCCGGACTGCGGTCAGGATGGTTGAGATGCGGACGACGAAGAAATTCAAAGCCCACCCACCACCCACTTTGTAGCCACTGTCGACGATCTAACCGACATGCTAGACTTCGACTCCAAAGACATCGATGGTATGGACGACGATGCCGGAGACGACCAAGAACCAGCGCCCACGGGGCACTGGAAAGCCACCTCGTCATACGACATATACATGGTGGACATCCCAAAGGAGGGGAATGGCGAGGCAACAGTGGAGGCAGACCCCTCCAAGAAACAGCCTAAGCGCCGGCGTCAACGGCGCCGCTCTAAATCCCGCCACAACAAGAATGGAGATTCCGGCACCGGAGACAATAACACCTCGGATAGTGCCGAAGACAACCCCCTCCAGCAAGATTCAGCACAGGAGGACGGAGAAGCCAGCCCTCACGAGAGAGCAGCGGACGAAGAGGTGGAGGACGATAATTACATGCCTCCCTCCGGAGACGAGGCAAGCCTCGACGACGACGAATTCGCCGTGCCTGAGGATCCCGTCGAACAAGAGCGTTTTAAATGTAGGCTTATGGCCACAGCAAGCAGCCTCAAGAAAAAGCAGCAACAGCTTAGAGCTGATCAAGATCTGCTAGCCGACAGATGGACCGAAGTCCTTGCGGCAAGAGTCTGAACCGAACGCCCCTCAAAGCTACCCCAAACGCAAGCTGCTGCCCGATTGGAGGAGGAAGCATATAAACCTACATCACCAGCGCTGTCTGGCCGACCGGCCACCTCGTGGCCGCGACAGAGAGGCCTCTAGGCCCTCCACTAAAGCCGTACCGCGGCATCGCTCGAAAAGTTCAAAGCCACGGGGGAATGCGTCGGACTTGCGGGACATATTGGAGGATAAGGCAAGACAATCAAGATCGATCTATGGATCGCGTGGGAGCCCCACGATACGCGACGACAACCGTCGCGCCGGATACAGCAAGTCCGGCCGGGACGAACACAGTAGACAAAGCTCGTTTGAGCTACGTCGTGATATAGCCCAATACAGAGGCGCCGCACACCCACTATGCTTCACAGATGAAGTAATGGATCATCAAATCCCAGAAGGGTTCAAACCAGTGAACATTGAATCCTACGATGGCACAACAGACCCCACGGTTTGGATCGAAGACTATCTCCTTCATATCCACATGGCCCGCAGTGATGATCTTCACGCCATCAAATACCTCCCACTCAAGCTTAAAGGACCAGCTCGGCATTGGCTTAACAGCTTGCCAGCAGAATCAATTGGGTGTTGGGAGGACCTGGAGGCCGCATTCCTTGATAACTTCCAGGGCACATATGTGCAACCACCGGACACTGATGACCTAAGCCACATAATTCAGCAGCCAGATGAATTGGCCAGACAATTCTGGACACGGTTCCTAACCAAGAAAAATCAAATCGTTGACTGTCCGGATGCGGAGGCCCTCGCAGCCTTCAAACATAACATCCACGACGAGTGGCTTGCCCAACACCTGGGATAGGAAAAGCCGAAATCCATGGCAGCCCTCACATCACTCATGACCCGCTTCTGCGCGGGAGAGGACAGCTGGCTAGCCCGCAGTAATCCACAGGAAAAGCCGAAATCCATGGCAGCCCTCACATCACTCATGACCCGCTTCGCGGAGAGGACAGTGGCTAGCCCGCGATAACAACCTCAACAAAAATTCGGCAGTCCGGATACCAAGGACCGCATTGGCGGTTGCATCGCGAAGCGAGCACAAACGCCGCATTAACGGCGATATCTCGAGGATCTGACGATCAGCGCCAGATTCGAGTCTCCAAACCCGGTCGTGGAAAAAGCCATTCAAAAGAACTACTCGGGTCCGTCCAATTTGGACCGAATACTCGACCGCTCGTGCGGATACGGCACCCCGAAAAGCCAGCTAATCACACCAACAGGGATTGTTGGGTATTCAAGCAGGCAGGCAAGTTAATTGCCAAAAATAATGACAAGGGGCTGCATAGCGATGATGAGGAAGAGACCCGGCCGCTGAACAATAGGGACAGAAGGGTTTCCCCCCACAAGTGCGGACGGTGAACATGATATACGCAACCCATACCCAAAAGGGAGCGAAAGTGTGCACTCGAGGGCGTATCTGTGATGGAGCAGTCGCCCCAAAGTTCAACCCATGGTCCTCTGCCCGATCACTTTTGATCGAAGGACCACCCCACCAACATCCGCCATGGTGGGTTCGCCGCGTGGTTCTAGACCCAATCGTCGATGGGTTTCACCTCACTAGAGTCCCGATGGAATGGCGGCGGCAACCTGAACTGCTTTATCCGGATACGGTCGCAAAATGGGCATAGACCCTCAAGGATTAAACCCACAAAGGCGACCTTCAAAGGCGTCATACCGGTGTAGAGGCCAATTATGCAGGCTCGGTTGCTTTGGAAGTGGTCTTTGGATCCCGGATAACTTCGAAGTGAGGAGTTAATCTTGACATAGTTCCGTTCCGTAGCGGCTATCATGCCTTTGCTTCGGACGAACGCGTTACAAAGTTCAATGCGGTGCCGCACTACACATACCTCAAGCTCAAGATGCCAAGCCCTCGAGGAGTCATCACGGTCAACGGAAACACTGAATGCTCCCTCCGAACGGAGGAACATATAGCGGCTCTCGCGGCAGAAGTGCAGAGCAGCCTCTTAAGGCAATTCTCGAGTCCGGCCGTTAAGCGTTCAGACACTGCTAAGCGCGCCCAGAGTAACCTACAACAAGACCACCTGGCACGTTTCGAGCACGCGTAGCAATGCGGCCCCAACCCTAGCCCTTGCAAAATTGCAAAACCAATGCCAGCGTACATCATTCGCATACGAGATACCATGGGCAAAGGGGAAGGGCACGACCACGGCAGGCCAGTGCGGCTCAACCACACGGGGGCTCCCAAGTGTGTCATTCTTTTCTTTCTTTCTTTTCTTATCCTCGGGACTCCATTTACGAGAGGCCTGTCCGTGATGAGACTGCCGAACTCACGATGCAACAGCCGGGGAAGGAGAAAAGCTACGGCGAGTATCCGGTGGTCTCCATTATGAGCATTATACCTGTTTTATACACCATTCCGCAGCCTACCCACGAGAAGGACATGCTAAATAGTTCCACCCCTTGCTTATCGCACTATTTGTATCGATTCGCATTCACGGTAGTATTTTTGAATAAACAATGCATCGCTTTTGCCTATAATTGCATTCCTTTCTTATACATATTTTCATTTATGACATGTTGCATCCGTACATTTTAGTGCGGCTAAATACACCAGGGCTTAAGTTCCCCACATTATGGTGTGATAAGTCCGAACACTTTCACAAGAGCGGCACCCGAACTTATAGCATTATATGCATCGGCTCGAATCATGTCTTGGGTCAATAGTTGGGTTTGCGGCTCCCATGTTTTGGTACCTTACGTTCCGTTATATCGGCTAAGGTAGCGCTGGGAGAACCACTGCGATTGTGCCCAGTTGAGCTGGGCGAGCACCTCAGTGGAGAAAGCTAAAACTGACCGTCGTGATGGGGCGAGAGCCGGTCGCTGTTCGAGAGGTTTTTTCGAGTCCTTAAAGACTTATGCCGCTTAGAGCGAGGAACCGGCTTTGTCCGGCCCAGGCATGGATACCTTCCCGAATTCGGCCTTCCGAACACTAGGGGCTTCACCGAAATTTAAAATTATAGAATTCTATGGCTAAGTGAGAGTGTTCAAGCATTATAAGTCCGGTTGCCTCGTTCGTTGTGTTGAGCGCCTCCCTAGATGGACTCAAAAATGGGAACAAGAGCGCTCAAGTTTATCCCGAACACCCTAGCACTCGTGGCATGGGGGCTGAAGCCGACGACTTGCCATCTCTCAGATTTGATAAACGGCCGCACAGAAGGTAATATTTTAAATTAACAAGCGTTGCTTAGCGCATACGAACAAAGTTTTCGGCGCACAAGATAACAAAATGCGAGTCTACTCAAATATTACATCTTTGGAGCACTCACCCGCAATAATGCGGGCACCCTTCAGGACACCCTTATAATACATCTCGGGCGTGCGATACTCCTTGCCCGGCGGTGGCGCGTCTGTCACAAGCTTCTCAGCATCCATCTTGCCCCAATGCACTTTAGCACGGGCAAGGGCCCGACGGGCACCTTCAATGCAGGCGGAATGCTTGATGACTTTAACCCATGGACAAGCATCCACCAGCCGCCGCACCAGGCTGAAGTAGCTCCCAGGCATGGCCTCTTTGGGCCACAGCCGAAATATGAGGCCCTTCATGGCCTGTTCGGCCACCTTGTGGAGCTCGATCAGCTGCTTTAGCTGGTCGCTAGGGGCACGGATGTCCGCCTCAAAGATCTCGAGACAGAACACCTTCTCCGTCGAGCTCCCTCCACGGCTCAGAAAGCGGCAGATCGGACACTTCACGGGCAGATCTGCAGCGCTCCGGAGAGCTCGAATTCGGGTAAGTAACAGGTAATTCACTTTTACATGCTTGCTTTGCATGAAGAATGCCTTACCCGCCGCTATTTTCTTCAACGCCTCGATTTCCTGGAGGGCCTTGTGGGCTTCGGCCTTAGCGGCTTTGGCACTCTCAAGAGCCGACGCAAGCTCGGACTCGAGTCTTGAGTCACGCCCAAACTCGTGTTTTCCACGAGAGCTTGGAGCTCCTGCCGTACCTCCGCCACCCGTGCCTCCTGCTTCTCTCGCTCGACGCGTTCCGCGGCCGCATTGCGTTCGGCTGGGGACACCGCCTCCTTCAGGGTTGCCACCTCGTTCGTAGCCCCTGGAGTACCCACGTTATCCTTGTCATTTCTCTTGCAACCAAATCCTTTTCAGAAGGTACAAGCTGTAATAAGGTGTTACTCACCTTCCTTGTCCTCGAGCTGCTTCTTGCACGGCCGAGCTTCGCTCTCGGACCGCTCGAGGCTCTGCTTCAAGGTATTGACCTCCTTGATCGGTCTGGCAGAGGTCAACAGCGCAACCTGCATTCCCATATTGACATATTTTTAAGACTCCTGCGTATATCTTTTTAGATCCTTAGTCCGCCTTTCTTTTGAACACGAACCGAGCATCGAGGGCTCTTGTCTATGCAGTATTATATTACCTCAAAGCTTTGTTAGAAGGCTGTTGCGAGCTTCGGTCAGCCCGCTCTTGGCGGTGAACCTTCGAATCACCGCACTCATAGCGGTGCGGTGTTCTTCTTCAATGGAAGCGCCGTTGAGCACCTCCAGCAAGTTATCCGGCGCCTCCGGTTGGACGGAGGCCGCCGGTGTCACAGTCTTGCCCTTCTTACGAAGGGGCCACCCGCCGGACTCCGGAACCACTGCAGGTTCCGGTGCGGAGTCCGGTCCAAAGTCCGGGAGGTTGCCCTGCGGCACTTATGGGGCCTCCTCCTCCTGGTGGGTCCCTTTTCGGGATCCCACCTCGGCGTCGTCGGCGTCACGGGGGGAGGAGGCGGCCGGAAGTGAAGTACTATTCACATCCGATGTACCCAAGGACCTGCTCGATGAAGCGGGAAGATCGTCCTTGGGCGGACTACAGGGTTGTATGCGGCGTTAAAAGATGCTATGCGACAAAAAATTATGAGTTATTCAGGAGTCCGGATACTTACGATCTCGCCAGGGGCTTGGCCCTTGAGGGCCACTCCTCGTCGCCGTCGTCGGCGTTGGTAGAGCAGTCCGGGGGAAGGGTCCTTCCCTTCTTGGACCCTTCGGCCTCCCCCGTTGGGGAGGCCTTCCTCTTCTTCTCTCCCCCCGCTAGGGGAGAGGCCTCTTTCTTCTCCTCCTCGTCCTCGTGGGAGGAGTCCGCCTCGGAGTCATCGGACGATGAATTCGATAACACCTGGCGCCGGGAACTCCTCCAGGTTCCTGTGGCCTTCTTCTTGGCCTTCTTCTCCGGCACCACGTAAGGCGCCGGGACCAGCAGCCCTATTAAACGGGCGTCCGCTGGGTCTTCTGGAAGGGGGGCCGGAGAGTTAACCTGTCCGGACGTCTCCTGCCAGGCCTGTCAAAGGTATTGGGAGTTTAGATCCCACATAGAGTCAAACTATGAAAAGTAAATGTCCCATAAAGGATAACATGGCTTACCTCGCCAGCCGGACGCTGCAAGATGAATCCGCGATCTTCGGTAGCGGATGCGGGAGCCTCGGCGCCCTTGAATAGCACCCTCCAAGCCTCTTCGTATGTATTGTCGAAGAGGCCGCTCAAGGTCTGGTGCTGTGCCGGATCGAACTCCCAGAAGTTGAAGTTCCGCTGTTGGCAGGGGAGAATCCGATGGATGAGCATGACCTGGATTACGTTGACAATCTTGAGCTTCTTGTTCACCAGGGTTTGGAGACAGGATTGCAGTCCGTCAGCTCCTCCGAATTACCCCACATCAGGCCCTTCTCTTTCCAGGAAGCGAGCCGCATGGGGATGCCAGATCTGAATTCGGGGGCCGCTGCCCATTTAGGGTCACGCGGCTCGGTGATGTAGAACCACCCCGATTGCCACCCTTTGATCGTTTCCACAAAGGCGCCCTCGAGCCAAGTGACGTTGGGCATCTTGCCCACCATGGCGCCTCTGCACTCCGCTTGGCTGCCCTTCACAACCTTCGGCTTGACATTGAAGGTCTTTAGCCACAAGCCGAAGTGGGGCTGGATGCAGGGGAAGGCCTCGCACACGACGATAAATGTCGAGATGTTGATGATGAAATTCGGGGCCAGATCGTGGAAATCCAGGCCGTAGTAGAACATGAGCCCCCGGACAAAGGGGTGGAGTGGGAAGCCCAGTCCACGGAGGAAATGGGGAAGGAATACCACTCTCTCATGGGGCCCGGGGGTGGGGATGAGCTGCCCCTCGTCGGGGAGCCGGTGCGCGATGTCGCTGGACAAATATCTGGCGCCGCGCAGCTTCTTGATGTGCCCCTCTGTAACGGAGGAGGCCATCCACTTGCCTCCCCCTCCGGACATGGTTGGAGAGGGTTGAGGTGAGATGTGCGGACTTGGGCGCTAGAGCTCGAGTGCGTGGAGATGGATAAGCAAAGGAGGAAGAAGGCGTAGGTAAAAGGGTGGATCCTTATCCCCTTATATATGGGCGGACGAGACTATGCGTCCCCACCAGCCTGGTAAAACTCGCTTATCTCTCAAGCGCCGCAATCAATGGCGCGGTTGGGTTACCCACGTCCGTATTGATGAGAATCCCGGAATAAGGGGACATGATCTCTGCTTCGACAAAACGTGCCAAGGAAACCGCTTCGCTGAACGCGCTGAGGTGGAATAATAAAAATGACTCGAGTAAAGGCTTGGCTGTGGTGTGACGTCACGCCACGAAATACGTCAGCGGATTGAACTTGTGTAAATATTATTTCTCTACGGTGGTATGTGGAATTTATTTTCTGAGCGGACACTATCTTGGTGTTCACAATCTTCTATGAATTATTCGAGGAGGAACCCGCCTTGCAATGCGAAGACAATATGCTACTGGACTCGTCGTCATTGAAGCCTGGTTCAGTGGGCTCTTGAGGAGTCTGGACTAGGGGTGTCCGGATAGCCGAACTATCATCATTGGCTGGACTCCAAGATTACGAAGATACAAGATTGAAGACTTCGTCCCGTGTCCGGATGGGACTTTCCTTGGCGTGGAAGGCAAGCTTGGCAATACGGATATGTAGATCTCCTACCATTGTAACCGACTTTGTGTAACCCTAGCCCTCACCGGTGTCTATATAAACCGGAGGGTTTTAGTCCATAGGACGAACAACAATCATACCATAGGCTAGCTTCTAGGGCTTAGCCTCCTTGATCTCGTGGTAGATCCACTCTTGTACTACCTATATCATCAATATCAATCAAGCAGGAGTAGGGTTTTACCTCCATCGAGAGGGCCCGAACCTGGGTAAAAACATCGTGTCCCTTGTCTCCTGTTACCATCCGCCTAGACGCACAGTTCGGGACCCCCTACCCGAGATCCGCCGGTTTTGACACCGACACTTGGTATTACTCGTGAGTTATCTGCTCCTTATACTCCTCAACAGAATGGCGTTGTGGAGCGCAAGAAAAGAACTCTTGTTGAGATGGCTTGCACTATGCTTGATGAATACAAGAAGCCTCGTC
Organism: Aegilops speltoides; assembly: GCA_021437245.1. NCBI lineage: Eukaryota > Viridiplantae > Streptophyta > Magnoliopsida > Poales > Poaceae > Aegilops > Aegilops speltoides. The sequence goes on from CM038142.1 coordinate 375,012,793, forward strand.
GTTTCTGGAGTGAGGCAATTGATACTGCGTGCCACATCATCAACAGAGTATATCTTCACAAATTCTTCAAGAAGACTGTGTAACACCCCGGATGTATTTTTCCATATTTGTAACTCCAACTCTTGCCATTTTCGGATATGTGCTATGATATTCCCTCCGTGGTTGGGTTTGTTTCATTTTGCATTTTTTCCATGTCATGCATCTCATATCATGTCATCATGTGCATCTCATTTGCATACGTGTTCGTCTCATGATTCCGAACATATTCCCCGTTGTCCGTTTTGCAATCCGGCACTCCTATGTTCCCCGGCGTCCCCTCTTGTTCTTTTTCCGTGTGCGGGTGTTGAACATTCTCGGAATGGACCGAGCCTTGCCAAGTGGCCCTGGTATAGCACCGGTAGACCACTGTCAAGTTCGGGTCATTTGGAGTTCGTTTGGTACTCAACGGTTAACCGCACTCTCAAAAGGCCTCTTTTGAGTTGCAGCCCAACAACCCTCCAAAACAGCCCAATAACCCATCTAACTCCCTCCATGCCCTCGATGCGTTCGATCACGATCGTGTGGTAGCTACACCCATTTGGACTCTCCTAGCTCCCCTATGCCTATATATACACCCTCCCGAAATCCGGGCAAACCACGAAATTTTCCCTCTCGCGCCGCCGACACGTCCGGATCGGACGGACGCGTCCGCCCGCCGCCGTCCGGCCGCTCGCGTTCTGCCACGTAAACCCGCGCGCCCGCGCCGCCGCCCGCCGGGCCAGGCGAAACCCGCCCAGCCAGCAGCATCGGCGCCATGCGCCTCAGCGCCTCGCCGCCGCCGTCGCCGGCGCGCGCTGCCATCTCGCCGCCGCCGCCGCTTCGCCGCTGCCGCCATGCGCCGCCGCCGCCATGCGCTGACGCCGCCGCCGCCGCTTCATCGCCGCCGCCGCACAGGCGCGCCTCCCAGCGCCGCACCTCCTCCGCCGCCGCACTTGCCAGCACGCCGCCGCCGCTGCGCCGCCCGCGCCGCCGCCGCCCGCCGCGCGCGCCGCCTATGCCTGCTGCCCGCCGCCGCCTTTTGCCGCCGCCCGCCGCCGCCGCCGCGCCGCGCCTGGCCCGCCGCCGGCCAGCGCCCGGCCCCTCCTGCGGCGCCGCTCCTCTGGCGAGCTCCCGCGCCGGCGAACCTCCGTCTCCGGCCAGATCCGATCTCAGACATCCCGACGGTTGACTTTCTTCCCCCCCAAAATTTCCACTAAGTCCCTAATCTGTGATTATTTCGTGCATTTTTCAACGCATCACATCTCCTCAACCGTTGCTCCGTTTTGGGCGTATAATATGTCAAAATGTTCGTCTCGAAGAGTACATCATTTCATTCCATTACATCATTTGCATTTGAGCTCATCTTGATGCCCGAAATGCTGTTGGAAGATAGCTTTAGATCGTTAGTTTCAGAATCTTATCAGCTCGAGCTATTTTGTCATTTTTGCCATGATTTATGTGTGCACCCTATGAACTTGTGTCCTACATGTGAGTTGAACATTGCCATGCCATCTTTCCAGGGGTATTTTCCATGTATTTTTGTGAGCTATGTGTTGACTAGAACAAGCATGCAAAGTAGGGATGAAGATGTTACTGATTTCAGGAACTTAGTGTTTTCACTAAGTCTTGTCCTGCTATTAATTTTATGCCATATGTTCATGTTGTTTCAGAGAGATCCATGCCCTTTTTGAGCATGATCAGTAAGGGTGTTTTGAACATATGGATTTGCTCTATCCATCCATGCCTTTGTTGGTATTTATGGAGTAGTCTAGCATGTCATTTTCGTGCTCTACTTTTGCTTGAAATTGTTTCCTGGCAGACTGTTTGCATTAGATTCAATTTTCACGAGGTCGTTGTAGTTGATCCGTGTATGCTATGATGTTGTTCTTGCCATGTATAGCTTATATGCCATGTCTTCTTGATGGGGTATGCTTAGTTAATCTTGAGATGCTCTGTAGTGAGTGCATCGAGCTCACGAACATGCCATGTTGAATCTGTTTTTGCCATGTCCTGATATTTCACTAAGTCTGAAATCTGTAATAAAACTTGCAATGTTTACATGGGTGCCATCATTTCTTAGAGTCCTTTTGGCTTATGGTCAGTAAGGGACTATTGAAATATGCTTTGAGTAGAATCATGTCATGCCTTGCTTTGCTATTATAAGTTCCTGTAGCATGTTGTTTGCTTGCTCTAAACATGCCTTCCTGATGTTAATTCCTGCCATGTTAGTATTTTCACTAAGTCTGTGAACCTGATATTTTGAGCACTTTCTCCATGCTTGTTTGAACATGTTATGATGTGATTTAGCCGTAGCTCAGTGCTCCTCTATTGTTAAGCATCTCCTGTAGTTCGTTGCCATATGCTTTGTTTTTATGTTGAGGTGCTGTAGCATAGTTTCGTGTTGCGTGCTAAGTAGCATCGGGTTGTTAAACGCAGTTTTGCGTCATTCTTGTTTTGCTTGTCATTTGCAAACCGTGCATCCGATTCCGGTGATCTTTATATCGATTTCAACCGAAATCATCTCATCTTTCCAGCGGCATACTTGGTTTGCCAAGTTGATGCCAGTTCATCATTTTCCTTCCGGAGCATACATATGCATTGCATATCACATCTCGCATAGCATGTCATGTATTGCATCATATTGCTTGTGCATTGTTCCTTGTTTGATTGTGGTTCCGTTGCTTGTGTTCTTGCTTTGGGTAGAGCCGGAGGCGAGTACGTGAGCGAGGAGCCTGTTGAGAACGCCTACGAGGATCAAGTCTTGACAACTCGAGAACCTTCAGAGCAAGATGACCATACCTTCGATATCACTTCTATCTTTGCTTGCTAGATGCTCGCTCTTTTGCTATGCCTATGCTGCGATACCTACCACTTGCTATATCATGCCACCCATATTGCCATGTCAACCTCTAACCATCCATGTCCTAGCAAACCGTTGATTGGCTATGTTACCGCTTTGCTCGGCCCTCTTATAGCGTTGTTAGTTGCGGTGAAGATGAAGTTTGTTCCTTGTTGGAACACGGATATTTGGGATATCACAATATCTATTGTTTTAATTAATGCATCTATATACTTGGTAAAGGGTGGAAGTCTCGGCCTTATGCCGGTGTTTTGTTCCACTCTTGCCACCCTAGTTTCCGTCATACGGTGTTATGTTCCTTGATTTTGCGTTCCTTACGCGGTCGGGTGATTTATGGGACCCCTAGACAGTTCGCTTTGAATAAAACTCCTCCGGCAAGGCCCAACCTTGGTTTTACCATTTGCCACCTACACCCCTTTTTCCCTTGGGTTTCGCGAGCCGAGGGTCATCTTTATTTAGCCCCGGGCGGTGCTCCTTCGAGTGTTGGTCGAACCGAAGCAACTGCTTGGGGCCACCACGGGAAACTCGAGGCCTGGTTTTACTCGTAGCTTGACTTATCCGGATGTGCCACGAGAACGAGATATGTGCAGCTCCTATCGGGATTTGTCGGCTGTCGGGCGGCTTTTGCTGGTTTAGTTTTACCATTGTCGAAATGTCTTGATGTACCGGGATACCGAGTCGATCGAGTGTCTTGGGTGAAGGTTTATTCCTTCGATGACCGTGAGAGCTTGTGATGGGCTAAGTTGGGACACCCTGCAGGTATTATCTTTCAAAGCCGTGCCCATGGTTATGAGGCAGATGGGAATTTGTTAATGTCGGTTGTAGAAAACCCAAAGTTGACCTTAATTAAAATACATCAACCGTGTATGTAACCGTGATGGTCTCTTCTCGTGAGTCCGGAAGTGAACCTGGTGTTGGAGTATGCTTGGCGTAAGTAGTCGGGATCACTTCTTGATCGCTAATAGTTTCACGACCGCGCCTTGCTTCTCTTCTCGCTCTCTTTTGCGATGTAGCCACCATATATGCTAGTCGCTTGCAGCAGCCCTCCTTTTGACACCAGCCTTCCCTTAAGCTTAAATAGTTTTGATCTCGCGGGTGTGAGATTCTTTGAGTCCTGTGGCTCCTGATTCTACCAAAGCAGATGGTGTACGGCGATGCCAACGCTGATGGCACAACCGAGCTGAAGTGGGAATATGATGAGGCCCTTGGTCGTTACTATGTTTCCTTTCGGACGATTAGTAGTGGAGCCCAGTTAGAGCGATCGAGGATTTAATGTCGCATTTGGGGTTCTTCTTTTATTTTGGTTCCGTAGTCGGACCTTGATTGTATCTGGATGATGTAATGCTTTATTCATGTAATTGTGTGAAGTGGCATTGTAAGCCAACTATGTACCTTGTCCCTTATGTATTACATGGATTGTGCGAAGATTACCTCACTTGCGACATTGCTTTCAATGCGGTTATGCCTCTAAGTCGTGCCCGACACGTGGGAGCTATAGCCGCATCGAGGGCGTTACAAGTTGGTAATCGAGCCATCCCGACCTTAAGAGCCCCCAATCGCTTGATCATTTTAGTGGCGAGTTGTGTCTAGAAAAATTGTTTTGAGTCATTTAGGATTATATATATCGGAGAGTTTAGGAATTCTTTTTACTCCCAGTCCTTGACCTTACGGTGAGGTATTACGACGTAGAGTTTTGACTCTTCTCTTCTCAAATTTCACTAAAATTTTTTTAGGATCACGCGGGTATCTTAGAATCGTTCGATGGTTTTATGATGACAACATTGTCTTGGTTGCCTCGACATTTAGGGGTTGTGGCGGTGTCCCGGGAGTTGAGCTCCGAGGTGTTGTCGTCACAATTTTATCGTTGCAGTTTTGGAATACGAGTTTAGCGCCGACATCGAAAATCTCTTTTATGCGGTCGAGTTGGTGAGATAACCCGCTAACTTGATCTTGTGGTGAGTACGGAGTATTGCCATGACTCGTATAACGGATGCTTTTCGAAGGTTGAGGTACACGATTTCCGAAGGTTTCTTGGTTATGTGTTGAAGGATGGATACAGCTGGATGTAGGGATTGTTAGCTTGGGTGAGATATATATATTGCTCCCCTGTATCCCCAACACCTGATTGCATAACCGGAAAGTTTCGGGAGTTTATAGGTGGGATTCAAGTAGCTCTAGCTTTTTCTTCCGCAGATATTTGGTTTGTGATTGGGTAATCCTTACCACTTATTTGTTCCATTCTTACCTTGTTTTTTATTTTCATTCATCAATATCTTTTATCAAGTGGCTTCTCACCTTAATGGACGTGATGTTTACTTTGGAATTCATTCGTTCATCCATGTTCGAATGTTTTTTTGTGAAGACTATATGTTGCAATTTCTATCCGTTGATTCAACTTGTCTATCTGTCTATCAAGATGCTAACGGATGTCACCCTCTTCAGGATGGCTCCGCCAACGCGTCAGAATCCGGAACGCAGTGAGGGGAGTCAGGCGAACCCTCCACCTCCACCTCCGCCTCCGGAGGCATGGCAAACTTTGATGGCAACCACTAACGCAACGCCTTTCGCTTGTTGATTCAGCTGATGCAAGAGCATAACCAAGGCCAAGGCAACCAAGGGAATCAAGGTCAAGGGCAGTTCTATCATCAGCCACAGTTTCCTACACTCAACCAGTTCCTTGCCAACCAGCCAAAGTCTTTCACCTCTTGCGAGGCCACGGATGCCGACGATTGGCTCGTGGATATCAACAAGCACTTGAATGCAGCAATGTCGGACACGAGGACTACGTCAAGTTCGCGTCTTTTCAGCTCAAGGATCAGGCAGCTGATTGGTTCCAGCAATACAAGGATTCTAGAGGTGGTCGAGTGATTACAAAGCCTCTTTCCAACCTCCTCCAGAAGCATGTCAAGTATGTGCGGGCCTTTGAGTGTGATGTCGCTTTCAATACCCTCAAAGAGAAGCTAGTCACAGCTCTGTCTTGACTCCTCTGATGAATCCAAGCCATTGAAGTTTTACGTGATGCTTCCTTGCAAGGTCTCGGTCTTTGTGTTAATGCAAGAGAAGAAGGTTGTGGCCTATACCTCTCTTGATTGAAGCCCAGCGAAAAGAACTACCCCACTCACGATCTTGAGTTGGCGGCGATTGTCCATGCATTGATAACATGGAGACATCTCTTGTTGGGAAGGAAAGTGGACATTTTCATTGATCACAAGAGTCTCAAATATATCTTCACTCAACCAAACCTTAACCTCAGGCAAACTCGATGGGTCGAAATGATTCAAGAGTACAATCCAAGTATTGAATATACTCTGGCAAGGCGAATGTGATTGCAGATGCTCACGAGCGAAAGGCCTATTACAGCGACTTAATTCTCAAGCCCTTCCAACGGATCTTTGTGAAGCTTTCCATAAGCTGAATCTTCAAGTTGTTCCTCAAGGATTTCTTGCCAACCTCATAGTCTCTCCTACTTTGGAAGATCAAATTCGTGAGGCTCAACTTACGGATACCATGGTGAAGAAAGTGAAGCGTGGTATTGACAAGGGCATTTCCAAATACAAGTGCTATCGTTTGGATGACAAAGGCACTCTTTTCTTCGAGGATCGTATTGTGGTTCCTAAAGGCGTCTGAGAAAAGTCATCATGAATGAGGCACACAATTCCCTCCTATCCATTCACCTGGAAATACGAAGATGTACCATGACCTCAAGCGATCGTATTGGTGGACTCGAATGAAGCGAGAAATTGCTCAATTCGTGAATGAATGTGATGTCTGCAGAAGGGTGAAAGCGAACACCAAAGACCAGCTGGTCTCCTCCAACCTCTTGCTATTCCGGAATGGAAGTTTGATCATATCGAGATGGACTTCGTGGACTGGATTTCCTAAGTCCAAGCGTGGAAATGATGCTATCTTCGTTGTCATTGACAAGCTTACTAAAGTGGCTCATTTCCTTCTGTCAAAGAATCTATCACAGCAGCTCAATTTGGCAGAGCTATACACCTCGAATTGTCTCCTTGCACGGTATTCCACAATTGATCTCTTGAGACCATGGAAGCATCTTCACTTCTAAGTTAAGGATTCTTTTCAGAAGGCCATGGGCACCAACATTCGTTTCAAAGACAGCTTTTCATCCTCAAACTAGTGGCCAAGTCGGCGAGTCAATCAAATCCTTGAAGATATGCTCGGGGCTTGTGTCATTTCTTTTGGCATGAAGTGGGAAGAGTGTCTCCCATATGCGAGTTCTCCTACAACAACAGCTTCAAGCGAGTTGAGGCAAGGCCCCATTCGAAATTCTTTACGGCAGAAAGTGTCGTACTCCTCTCAATTGGTCCGAGGCAGGTGAACGCCAACTTCTTGGCAGCGACTTGATCACGAAGCGAAGAAATGTGCAAAGTCATTCGTGAGAATCTTAAAGCCGCATAATCGCGCGGAAGGAGCTATTATGATGACAAGCACCGTGATGTGGCTTTTGAAATTGGAGACCATGTCTACCTCCACGTCTCTCAATGAAAGGTACTCCTAAACCCGGTATCAAGGGAAGCTTGCCCCTAGATCGTGGGTCCTTTCAAGATCATTGGCAAAAGAGGCGATCTTGCCTATCAACGAGCTTCCATCCAACTTTGCAAGCGTGCACGATGTGTTTCACGTGTCACAGCTCATAAGTGCTTCAAGATTCTGGCGCACTATCAACTTGAAGAAATTGACCTCCAAGAAGATCTCTCTTATCATGAGCACCCGTTGCTATTCTTGAAGAAACCGGCGCAAGACTACGCAACAAGTCAATCAAATTCACGAAAGTAAAGTGGTCACACCATTCCGACCGAGAAGCCACACGGGGCGCGAGGATCACCTCCGTTCGAATATCCGGAGTTCTTTCAGTCCTAGATCTCGGGACGAGATCCTCTTGTAGTGGTGGAGTGTTGTAACACCCCGGATGTATTTTTCCATATTTGTAACTCCAACTCTTGCCATTTTCGGATATGTGCTATGATATTCCCTCCGTGGTTGGGTTTGTTTCATTTTGCATTTTTTCCATGTCATGCATCTCATATCATGTCATCATGTGCATCTCATTTGCATACGTGTTCGTCTCATGATTCGAACATATTCCCGTTGTCCGTTTTGCAATCCGGCACTCCTATGTTCCCGGCGTCCCCTCTTGTTCTTTTTCCGTGTGCGGGTGTTGAACATTCTCGGAATGGACCGAGCCTTGCCAAGTGGCCTGGTATAGCACGGTAGACCACTGTCAAGTTTCGGGTCATTTGGAGTTCGTTTGGTACTCAACGGTTAACCGCACTCTCTCGCAAAGGCCTCTTTTGAGTTGCAGCCCAACAACCCTCCAAAACAGCCCAATAACCCATCTAACTCCCTCCATGCCCTCGATCGTTCGATCACGATCGTGTGGTAGCTTCACCCATTTGGACTCTCCTAGCTCCCCTATGCCTATGTATACACCTCCCGAAATCCGGGCAAACCCTAAAATTTTCCCTCTCTGCGCGCCGGACACGTCCGGATCGGACGGACGCGTCCGCCGCCGCCGTCCGGCCACTCGCGTTACGCCACGTGGCCGCGCGCCCGCGCGCGCCCGCCCAGGCAAGCGAAGCCCGCCAGCCAGCAGCAGCGCAGCGCCAGCGCTCCAGCGCCGCGCCCCGCGCCGCGCCTGCGCCGCCGCCCTGCCATCTATCGCCGCCGCCGCCGCCATCCGCCGCCGCCGCCGCCATCGCCGCTGCCGCCATGCTGCCGCCGCCGCCGCTTCATCGCCGCCGCTTTGAACGCGCCTCCCTCGCGCGCCGCACCTCCTCCGCCGCCGCCTTCTCTTCTTCGCACGCCGCCGCTGCCTTGCCGCCATGCCCCGCCCACGCCACACTACTGCCCGCCGCTTGCCGCCTGCCTTCCCTGCCGCCGCCTGCGCGCCGCGCCCGCGCCGGCTGCCCCGCCGGACGCCCAGCCCCTCCTGGCGCCGCTCCTCCAGCGAGCTCCAGCGCGCGAACCTCCGTCTCCGGCGAGATCCGATCTCGAGACATCCGACGGTTGACTTTCTTCCCCAAAATTTCCACTAAGTCCCTAATCTGTGATTATTTCGTGCATTTTTCAACGCATCACATCTCCTCAACCGTTGCTCCGTTTTGGGCGTATAATATGTCAAAATGTTCATCTCGAAGAGTACATCATTTCATTCCATTACATCATTTGCATTTGAGCTCATCTTGATGCCCGAAATGCTGTTGGAAGATAGCTTTAGATCGTTAGTTTCAGAATCTTATCAGCTCGAGCTATTTTGTCATTTTTGCCATGATTTATGTGTGCACCCTATGAACTTGTGTCCTACATGTGAGTTGAACATTGCCATGCCATCTTTCCAGGGGTATTTTCCATGTATTTTTGTGAGCTATGTGTTGACTAGAACAAGCATGCAAAGTAGGGATGAAGATGTTACTGATTTCAGGAACTTAGTGTTTTCACTAAGTCTTGTCCTGCTGTTAATTTTATGCCATATGTTCATGTTGTTTCAGAGAGATCCATGCCCTTTTTGAGCATGATCAGTAAGGGTGTTTTGAACATATGGATTTGCTCTATCCATCCATGCCTTTGTTGGTATTTATGGAGTAGTCTAGCATGTCATTTTCGTGCTCTACTTTTGCTTGAAATTGTTTCCTGGCAGACTGTTTGCATTAGATTCAATTTTCACGAGGTCGTTGTAGTTGATCCGTGTATGCTATGATGTTGTTCTTGCCATGTATAGCTTATATGCCATGTCTTCTTGATGGGGTATGCTTAGTTAATCTTGAGATGCTCTGTAGTGAGTGCATCGAGCTCACGAACATGCCATGTTGAATCTGTTTTTGCCATGTCCTGATATTTCACTAAGTCTGAAATCTGTAATAAAACTTGCAATGTTTACATGGGTGCCATCATTTCTTAGAGTCCTTTTTGGCTTATGGTCAGTAAGGGACTATTGAAATATGCTTTGAGTAGAATCATGTCATGCCTTGCTTTGCTATTATAAGTTCCTGTAGCATGTTGTTTGCTTGCTCTAAACATGCCTTCCTGATGTTAATTCCTGCCATGTTAGTATTTTCACTAAGTCTGTGAACCTGATATTTTGAGCACTTTCTCCATGCTTGTTTGAACATGTTATGATGTGATTTAGCCGTAGCTCAGTGCTCCTCTATTGTTAAGCATCTCCTGTAGTTCGTTGCCATATGCTTTGTTTTTATGTTGAGGTGCTGTAGCATAGTTTAGTGTTGCGTGCTAAGTAGCATCGGGTTGTTAAACGCAGTTTTGCGTCATTCTTGTTTTGCTTGTCATTTGCAAACCGTGCATCCGATTCGGTGATCTTTATATCGATTTCAAGCGAAATCATCTCATCTTTCAGCGGCATACTTGGTTTGCCAAGTTGATGCCAGTTCATCATTTTCCTTTCGGAGCATACATATGCATTGCATATCACATCTCGCATAGCATGTCATGTATTGCATCATATTGCTTGTGCATTGTTCCTTGTTTGATTGTGGTTCCGTTGCTTGTGTTCTTGCTTTGGGTAGAGCCGGAGGCGAGTACATGAGCGAGGAGCCTGTTGAGAACGCCTACGAGGATCAAGTCTTCGACAACTCGAGAACCTTACGTGCAAGATGACCATACCTTCGATATCACTTCTATCTTTGCTTGCTAGATGCTCGCTCTTTTGCTATGCCTATGCTGCGATACCTACCACTTGCTATATCATGACACCCATATTGCCATGTCAACCTCTAACCATCCATGTCCTAGCAAACCGTTGATTGGCTATGTTACCGCTTTGCTCGGCCCTCTTATAGCGTTGTTAGTTGCGGTGAAGATGAAGTTTGTTCCTTGTTGGAACACGGATATTTGGGATATCACAATATCTATTGTTTTAATTAATGCATCTATATACTTGGTAAAGGGTGGAAGGCTCGGCCTTATGCCCGGTGTTTTGTTCCACTCTTGCCACCTAGTTTCCGTCATACGGTGTTATGTTCCTTGATTTTGCGTTCCTTACGCGGTCGGGTGATTTATGGGACCCCTAGGCAGTTCGCTTTGAATAAAACTCCTCCAGCAAGGCCCAACCTTGGTTTTACCATTTGCCACCTACACCCCTTTTTCCCTTGGGTTTTCGCGAGCCGAGGGTCATCTTTATTTTAGCCCCGGGCGGTGCTCCTTCAGTGTTGGTCGAACCGAGCAACTTCTTGGGGCCACCACGGGAAACTTCGAGGCCTGGTTTTACTCGTAGCTTGACTTATCCGGATGTGCCACGAGAGCGAGATATGTGCAGCTCCTATCGGGATTTGTCGGCAATCGGGCGGCTTTGCTGGTTTAGGTTTACCATTGTCGAAATGTCTTGATGTACGGGATACCGAGTCGATCGGAGTGTCTTGGGTGAAGGTTTATTCCTTCGATGACCGTGAGAGCTTGTGATGGGCTAAGTTGGGACACCCTGCAGGTATTATCTTTGAAAGCCGTGCCATGCGGTTATGAGGCAGATGGGAATTTGTTAATGTCGGTTGTAGAAAACCCAAAGTTGACCTTAATTAAAATACATCAACCGTGTATGTAACCATGATGGTCTCTTCTCGGAGTCAGGGAAGTGAACACGTGTTGGAGTATGCTTGGCGTAAGTAGTCAGGATCACTTCTTGATCGCTAATAGTTTCACGACCGCGCCTTGCTTCTCTTCTCGCTCTCTTTTGCGATGTAGCCACCATATATGCTAGTCGCTTGCAGCAGCCCTCCTTTTTGACACCAGCCTTCCCTTAAGCTTAAATAGTTTTGATCTCGCGGGTGTGAGATTGCTGAGTCCCTGTGGCTCACAGATTCTACCAAAACAGATGCAGGTACCGGCGATGCCAACGCTGATGGCACAACTGAGCTGAAGTGGGAATATGATGAGGCCCTTGGTCGTTACTATGTTTCCTTTCCGGACGATTAGTAGTGGAGCCAGTTAGGCGATCGAGGATTTAATGTCGCATTTGGGGTTCTTCTTTTATTTTGGTTCCGTAGTCGGACCTTGATTGTATCTGGATGATGTAATGCTTTATTCATGTAATTGTGTGAAGTGGCGACTGTAAGCCAACTATGTACCTTGTCCCTTATGTATTACATGGATTGTGCGAAGATTACCTCACTTGCGACATTGCTTTCAATGCGGTTATGCCTCTAAGTCGTGCTTCGACACGTGGGAGCTATAGCCGCATCGAGGGCGTTACAGACTGCCTATGAACTCCTCACTGACAAGAAACCTAATGTGAGTTACTTCAAAGTCTTCGGTGATAAATGTTGGATTAGAGATCCTAATTACACTTCTAAATTTGCACCGAAAGAACATGAGGATTTCATGCTTGGTTACGGAAAGGACTCGCACACCTACAAAGCTTCAACAACATTCTTCACAAGTTTGTTGAAACTGTAGATGTGCGGTTCGATGAAACTAATGGCTCGCAAAGAGAGCACCTACCTTCTGTGATAGATGAACCAGCACCTGAGGATTCTATCAAGTTCAAAGCCATTGAGGATGTCATTCCCACTGAAGAATCTGCTAAAGAATTCATTCGAGAACGTGATGAACACCGAGCTGGCGCACCTGAAGAAAATGGTGCTGAGGAAAATGCTCCTGAAGAAAATGCAGATCAAATTCCTCGAAGACAACCCGCTCATCCTCGTATTGCAAATGAAGTGCAAATCGAGAAGATCATTGATGACATTGAAGCACCAGGTCCTCTCACACGCTCTAAAGCTTCACATCTTTTGTGGGCACTTTGCTTTTGTCTCTATCACAGAGCCCACTAAGGTAGATGAAGCATTTCTGGAGCCTGAGTGGATTCAACCTATGCAAGAAGAATTACATCAGTTCGAGCTCAACAACGTCTGGGAACTAGTCAAACGTCCAGATCCTCGCAAGCACAACATTATTGGCACAAAGTGGATCTACCGCAACAAGCAAGATGAAAATGGCCTTGTGGTGAGGAATAAGGCATGGCTTGTAGCTCAAGGCTACACACAGGTTGAAGGAATTGACTTCGATGAAACCTTTGCACCTGTTGCTAGACTTGAGGCTATTCGCATATTACTTGCTTATGCTAGCCATCATGATATTATCTTACAACAAATGGATGTGAAAAGTGCATTCCTCAATGGTAAGCTTGAGGAAGAAGTATATGTTGCTCAACCCCCAGGTTTTGAAGATCCAAAGAATCCTGACAAAGTCTTCAAGCTCAACAAGGCCCTGTATGGCCTCAAGCAAGCCCCTCAGGCGTGGTATGATACTTTGAAGGAATTCCTCAAGAAGAAGGCTTCACTCGACCCAACTCTTTTCACTAAGTCTTAGGATGATGAATTGTTTGTGTGCCAAATATATGTTGATGATATCATTTTTGGCTGTACTGACCAATGATATAGTGATGAATTTGCCTATATGATGAGTGAAGAATATCAAATGTCTATGATGGGAGAATTAAAATTCTTTTTAGGTCTTCAAATTCGTCAACAGCGCAATGGGATATTCATATCTTAGGAGAAATATCTCAAGGACGTATTGAGGAAATTCGGCATGCAAGATTGCAAAGGGGTCAAAATTCCAATGCCCACAAATGGCCATCTATGCCCCGATGAAAATGGTCAAGACTTCGATCAAAAGGTATACCGCTCCATGATTGGCTCTTTATTGTACCTATGTGCATCTAGGCCGGATATTATGCTTAGTGTTTGCATGTGTGCCCCATTTCAAGCTACACCGAAGGAATCACACCATAAGGCTGTGAAGCATATTCTTCGATACTTAGCTCACACACCAACACTTGGATTATGGTATCCCAAGGGCTCTTCTTTTGATCTCATTGGATATTCAGACTCTGACTATGCTGGCGATCGCGTGGACCACAAGTCAACATCAGGCACATGTCATTTCCTCGGACGATCCTTGGTGCATTAGTCCTCGAAGAAAGCGAGCTGCGTATCACTCTCCCGCGCGAAGCTAAGTACATTGCTGCTGGATCGTGCTGTGCTCAACTACTATGGATGAAGCAAACACACAAGGACTATAGCGTCAATGTGAAGAATGTGTCTCTCTACAGTGACAATGAGAGTGCTATCAGGATTGCTCATAACCCAGTTCAGCACTCGAAGACCAAGCACATCCAGATTCGTCATCATTTTCTTCGTGATCATGTGTTGAAGGCGACATGTCCATCGACCACGTCAAGATGAAGATCAATGGCGATATCTTCACTAAGCCCTTGGATGAGAAGAGATTTAGCAAGTTGCGGTGTGAGCTAAATATCCTAGAATCTTCGAATGTTCTCTGAAATGGACACACATCCTAACACTTATGTTGACTTGATGACTTAGATGCGCAACACACGAAGCAGCGTTTTTCTTCAATCAATGAAGACTAACCCTCTAAGTGTGAAGAAATTAATGAAGAAATTGATCCTCAGAGCCCTACGACAATTGTACGCGGTGTCTGAAATCAGCTTTCTTATACGGTGGGTTACGCCACCACCCAAAGTTGGAAATCTTCAATTTGAGTTTTTCTTCGTTTGAAATTCCTTAGTTTTTTTCAAATTCTTCAACTTTGCATTGTCTTCACTCTTTCCGGTGTTGTTCTTCATTTGAATATATATATATATATATATATATATGAGTTTTATATCCTCTACAGCATTCACTCATTGCTAATTCTTCAAGTTGATTTCTTCTGCTAAGTGAATGTGATCAGACCCTTCCCCCTCTATGCTAAACTCAACCCAGTCTATTCACTAATTCTTCATGTGCATTCTAATTGAAACTCGTTCAAAATCTTCACTGTGTCCTTGACAGCTGAAGAAATTGCGAACGGAATTTTTAAACTTATCTTATCTCAATTTTTGGCTTTGCCGCTCAAACCGTTCCACTTCTCATGACAATAATTATCTATTCACCCACGATCCTACACGATCGCCACCTCTCAGTACATGGGTGACACATGTCAAGCGGATGAGAAGGGCCAGGGGCACGTTCGTCCGATTTCCTCGGGCGTACAGTTATTCACTACCTCTATAAATACCCCTGCCTCTTCCTCACTTCACTTTCACCTCGCTCGCTCTCACTCCTGCTCGAGCTTCTCGAAATCCTAGCACTGCCGCTACTTCATCGTTGCCGGTGAGGAAGAGCTTCACTGCCTCGACCTCGTCGCCATCGTACTCGCGCCGGTTGAGGATTTCTTCACTCCGCCGCCGCCGTAGCTGTCTTCCTCTACCGAGTTAGGGCATGGAAGATCTGACTTGACGAACTTCACATCTACTCTTCCCAGTTCGTCGAGTTCTTCACTTCGGGTAATTAAAAGTTACTTTTACTGCCCTCTTTGATTCTCAAGTTTTCTTGAAAATCTTCAAAAGTGTTTGTTCTTCAAATCTTCACACACATGAACACCTCACATGTCATCTGCTCTTGATTTGTTTCTCTAAGCAATGATTTTCTTCAAGATTCCTCAATTGTGTGAATTTTCAATCTATACAACTCTGGAACCTAAGACAAAGAACGCTTAGTGAAATTCCTCAAGACTCATCTGGTCAAATTCCTCAAACCTATTCTTTTTGAAAAACCTTCTGAGAACGCATATGACCTCTCCAAATTCCTCGCAACTATACTCTGTTCACAGGTACAAATGTCCGCTGCTGAATCACTAGGTTCTCATCACCTTAACTCATTTGCAGTGTTCCTCGAAGAAAAGTTGCACACCTCTTTAGAAACTTCAGTTGTTCATATTCCTCAGCTGAAGAAAATGGGTGATAAGAAGCCACAGAAGGGAGGAAAGAGGCATGAGGTCAATACTGCGTTTGAAATTCATGAGGACATTTATGCTGGATACTGCACTCCTGATGAGGCCAAGTTTGGCAAGGAGGACAAGAATCAGCGCAAGGTGCGCATACAACGGATAGAGAGGAGATGGGCACGAGAATGGAGGGAGTACAGATATGTTACTCCCAAGTATATGAAGAAATTCATGCTCAACCCTCCATGCTCAAGACCTCCATTGGCACCAGGCCAAGAGGCAGATCCCACCAGCCTCAAGCGCGGTGAGGACTATGCTGATGAATGGGCAAAGCGCCCAGCCAAACTGGCCAAGAAAGCAAAGGAAGCAGTGAAGAAATTCAACGCAGACTCTGCTGCTGCTGCTGCCTCTGCTGAGGCCTCTGCTAGTCAGCCAAAGAAGGCAATGCATAAGAAGCCTGCGCATAAGTCAAGCGCTTCTCCTTCAATGCCCTCACGGCCAAGCTCCTCTACAATGCCCCCAAGGCCAGATTCTTCAAGGCCCTCACGACAAATTCCTCATACTGCTCCTTTAAAGTCCTCAGCTCCTCCATCAAAGTCTTCAGCTGCTCCGACCAAATCCTCGGCACCTGTGCATCTCGCCACGTGCCAAAGGACCCAAGGCATCTCAATTGCCTCAAGAGCATCTGCAAGTTCCTCAGCTACACCAAAATCCTTAGTTGGCCCCTCTTTGCTGAAGAAAAAGGCCACTGCTGGACGAGGCCTTCGACCAAGTCCTCATAAGAAGCAGGTCGCCTTCCAAGTGCCCTCTGATGATGATGAGGCTGATGATGAAGAACTTGCCGAAATCATCAGAGACAGGCAAGCCAGGGCCGCTAGAGGCAAAGGCAGAAATGTGCCACTGATGTTGGATCCAAAGTTGATCCTTGATTACATTGACCTATGGCACAAGGACCCCAACACGCCTTTGCTGGAGATGAACCTCACTCCCGGTCAGAGTCATGTTTTGACTGCCTTCATTGAGGAAGAAAAGTGGAAATTTGAACAAGGCAGAAGTTTGAAGAAAGCGTAGTACAAGAAACAGCGCTACCTCAAGGACAATGTCCTCACTCTCACCCCTGATCAGCTCATTGCTTTGCAAGCTGAAATCAAGCAATTGAGTGATGAATTCGCCAAGGTGCGGTTCGTCAATCTGACGAAGAAAATCACTTCAAGTGCTGATCCTCCTGTGCACATTGAAGTTACTCAGGCTGATGCATCTGCTTAGCCTACTGAAGAACATGCCAGCACCGCTGATGACAATCAGGCTGCTGAAGAAACTGAGAGTGCCAAGGCTGATGACTCCATTCCAGCCGCTGAAGATATTGCCAGGGCATCCACTAGTGGTGCGCCTAAAGAAATTGAACAAGTTAGGGCAACTGCATCAGTTACGCCTGAGGAAAATGAGCCAAAGTCCTCTACACCTCCTGCGCCTACACCAACTCCGATCCTTCCATCTGCATCAGATGCGAAGATACCAAGTTTGCTGACCGTGCAACTGTGAAGAAAAGGAAGGCATCAACTTCATCAAATTCTTCAGCTCCGAAGAAGATGAAGCCACTGACTAGCTCACTTGACAACCCAATTGATGCCATTCCAGTATCCTCCATGCCATCAAAGGACCTTGTTCCTTTTGGTGAAGATTATGTGATTCCCAATGAATCCGATGAAGAAACTCCTTCTGCTGCTTCAACAAAGCAGTTGGATGAAGAAATTGAAGTGGATGAAATCCCTTCAACCCCAGTCATTTCCTCACCTATGCCTTAGTTCACTGCTGAAGAGGCAGGTGTTGAAGAAATAGAAGATGAGGATGTGGACATTGGCTGTACCACTCCCGTGCTCAATGATGAAGTTTGGGACAGTCAGCACCCGAACTCTCCAATGTTCACTCCACTCCAAGCAATTCCTCAGTCCCCTACTGCTACTGAAGTGCAAATGGGATCTGAAGAACCTCATGCAACCCCAAGTGTTCATGAAGAAATTCCAACCACTAGTGTTGAAGAAAATGTCAATGAGGAAATGAAGAACCAGGCTGAAGCTGCAGAAGAGCCTGAAATTCCTCAGCCCGAGGAACCTGAGATTGCGATTCCTGAGGTGGTGATGCAATTGACTGACACTCCTCAGCCCAAGCCAAAGGATCCCTTTTCAAAGAAGCAAAAATTCAAGGCTGATGATTTCTTCGGCGAGCACGTGTTCTTCACTGAATTCAACACCTATAACAATGCTCGTCTTAGAAGGAAGCATTTCTGGACTGCCAGCCAGGCCAACTTCTATTCCTCACTGCTTTTCAACAAGGACAAAGTCTTCGATCATGAGCATATTCCTCATGTGGACATGGAATCAATGCCGTGCTTCTATCAAGTCCTCAGCATGCTTCATGATGCAGGCTTGCTCAACTTTTGCTCTGACATAGTTGATTGGAATGAAGAGCTCATTCTTCAGTTCTACGCAACTCTGCAGATCACAGGTGATGCTGCTGACGTCAACTCGTGGGTGTTGGACTGGATGACTGAAAACACTCATTACAAGGCACCAGCCTCTGAATTGCTTCGTGCCTTGCCAATCAGTCCTCCACCTGACAGTGCTCGTTGTCTGTATGATGAGCCTGAACTCACTGCTCACTATATTCAAGTGCTCATGAAGCCGCTAAAGCCTGGTCAAGCCCCAAGGACCAAATTCCTCGTGAAGGAATTGCTTTATGTCCCAAGAACCATCTATCGCATTCTAACGAAGACCATGAGTCCTATCAAAGGCCATGACTCATCCGATGAAGAAATTATTGGGATGATGAAGAATATGCTTTTTCAAGATAATGCACGGCATCCCCATAAACTATCATGATTTCTTCATGAGTACTCTGGCGAATGTTGCACTTTCACCATTTGAGCTGAAGCCTTACACGCTGTGGATCATGAGATTCCTCAGAACAAGGTCTTCACTCAACTACAAGGCTGATTTTCAGAATCACCTCAGCTACTTTCCCCCTATTGAAGTCCTCAAGCGGACAATTTCCTCATCTGATGAGAAGGGCAAGTCACCAGCCGTTATCGATGAAGGCATTCGTCCATTGGATGGTCAGTTCCGCAAAGCTGCATCATACTCCACCAATGATGACTCTGCCACTCATGATTCTGCCGCCGATGCTACCAAGTCAAGTCCTCAAGCTACTGCTCCTCGTGTGATGACTGACCGTGAACTGCTTATAAGTCTTCACTAGAAGGTGGATCGAAACCACAAGTGGGTTAAGCGTCAGTTTGGCTCTATTCTTCACAACATGACGTCTACACATAATGCAGTGAAGAAAAACCATTACTACCTCCATGAAGTGTTTGATCGCACCTGGGCTATTTTGTCACGTCTATATGGTGAAGAAGATTTGAAGCAAATTGGCTTCAAGGAAGACTTCGACTGGTCTGCTCCTCCACCGAAGAAATACAAGAAGGTCAAGGTTCCTTCCTTGGTGGCCAGCTCATATTCTTCATCACGCGCCACGGACGAGTATGAAGACTTGGACGACAATGCAACAGGCCCTACAATGACTCAAGACCCTGACAACGCTGGCGCTCCTCCATCATCATGAAATTCTTCAGGGGCATTAGTCCTCAGTTTCAACCCTTTTGGTCTTTCAATGACAAAGGGGGAGAAATTTGAGTTAGTCTTCCAGCGGGTCTATCCTATATGGGCATTTTTTTTGCTAAGTTAAAACTCTCGTTGTTCTGATGACTTTGCTGGATCGAGTTGTAATCTTAAACTCTATGGTGGCCTGATACTTTTGCTGATTTCTTCTGCATGCTTATTCCTCATTAATGTTAATGCACGCATGCTGAATTACATTAGTCACCATATTTCATCATGCATTTCAAATTCTTCACATTATATGTCAAATGCGTGTATGAATTACAAGATATAGGGGGAGATCTCCATGATTATACTCTTCAAGTGTGCATTGCTTCAGAAGCAAATTCCTCACTATGCACATCTTCAGGGGGAGTTCTTCTATATCCTGCAATCAAATTCCTCAATATCAGAATTTACACTTCATATGTTTATCCCCGTTGAAAACTTAACCTATATTGTCATCAATCACCAAAAAGGGGGACATTGTAAGTGCATCTAGTGCCCCTTAGTGATTTTGGTGTATTGAAGACTTATAGGTTAAGGGACTGATGCGTTTGTGAGTGTACACGGTATATAAGTCTATGAGGAGTTTGATATTCTGAGAGAAAGTCGACCCCTAAAAATGAAGTTCTTCAACTGAAGACTTTGGATTTCTGAAGACTTTCTGAAGACTTTGAAAGTGAAGAAATTGGTGTGACTCTGAAGACTTGGCAATCATTCGAGGAACATGAAGCGTGAAGACTTTTGTTTTCGTAGTTTCATTTTCTCTTTCTTGAGTCATAGAAAACATCGTACTGTTAAAGGGGGTCGAGGAAATACTAAGGAAAAATTTCCATGTGATGCTCAACTCAAAATCCTACACCTACCAATCCCTTCGAGTGAAGCCATTGGAAATCTCATTTAGTTCAGTCATATTCTTCAGTGAAAGAGACGAAGTTCTTCTAGTCTCTGAGGAATTTGTTCTGACTGAGGAGTTAGGAATTCGCCAGTGTGAATTGCCTACACAGTGAGGAACATGGTAGCCCTGAGGAATTTGATAGTCAAAATTCCGACCGTTGATGTGCTATGCGCCAGCTGTTCCAAAATATCTACCCACCTAACAGTCATATCAGACAAGGGCATTTATGTCTTATCATGTCGGGCTGCTCTCTAGGCTATAAATAGCCGCCCCCTTCAACCACTAGCTGGTTGGCTGCTCCGAGAGAAACTAACACTTGTCAATTGAGAGCATCCCATCCTCCGAGGACTTTGAGACAAAATCATCAAGCGAGGAAAACCCAAACCCAACACCTACAAACCCAAAGTGATTGAGCATCACTAAAGAGATTGATCCTACGTGGATCCGACGCTTGTTTCCTTTGAAGACTGTGCTTCTTCCAGACGGTTAGGCATCAAGGTCTAGAGCATCCAAGAGGAATTGTGGATCGCCGAGTGACCGAGTTTGTGAAGGTTCGGAAGTCACCTGAAGACTTACCATGAGTGACTGGGCAAGGTCTGTGTGATCTTAGCTCAAAGAGAATACGGTGAGGTCTGTGTGTCCGAGACTGGGTGTCCTCGAGTTTAAATACTCAGCTGCTCCAACCAGATGTACAACTGAGACATCAGTTGGAACTGGTCTACCAAATCATTATCTTCACCGAGCTTATTGGTTCTATTTCCTCAACTCTTTCATTTCCTCATGTCTGTTGTTGTGTGCCTGTTCATATCTGTTTGAAGACTTTGACTGAAGACTTTCTCAATTTCCTCGGTTTAATTTCTTCAGTCTGTCCGTCTTCTTTCTTGTGTTATCCTGTGTTTACGCTTCCTGTACTCTGTGCTTGTCTTCATTTCATCATGATGACTATGCTTGTGTTCTGTTGTGTTTACTTCTGAGTACTTATTCCACTGCAAGTAGTTTTTCAGTTAGGAATTTCCTCACCAGCAAATTCCTCAGTGAAGAATTCATAAAAATCGCCTATTCACCCCCCTCTAGTCGATATAACGCACTTTCAGTTTGGTGCCGGTTTGGGGTATTTTGAATGTCTGGACCGAACAGAACAATTTTCGTGACCATCGTTGGACGACTAAAACTGTCTGGATTGTTTACTGGAGAGAGCAACATCGAGGAGCAGGGTAGATGGGACCAGTGGCGACTGCTCATTGGAGGAACCCTAGCATTGGAAGCAAGGGATCAAGGCAGAGGGAAAGGGGAGAGGAGATGCGAGGAGGCAAGGAAACGAACGCTTACGTGTTTGTTTTTACTTGGCGGTTGGGTGTGACGCAGGCCTAAGCAGTGGCATTTTCAGTGTGATATGGGCAACCAACAGAGTCATTTCGCTATACCCCTTCAATTTTACGTGAACTTCTATGGGAATCACCCCAAGCTTTTTCTCATTATGAAGGAATGGGTGGTGAAAATAAGTTAAGCCCAAGCGGTAGGATCGAAAGTATGTCTAGAGGGGGGGGGGTGATTAGACTACTTGACCAAATAAAAATGTAGCCTTCTCCCAATTTTAAGTCTGGCAGATTTTAGCAACTTAGCACTAGTCAAGCAATCAACCTACACATGAAATTCTAAGAGTATAGCAGCGGAATGTAAATCATTGCATATGAAGGTAAAGGGGAGGAGTTTGGAGGGAGCAAATGCAATGTAGACACGAAGATTTTTGGCGTGGTTCCGATAGGTGGTGCCATTGTACATCCACGTTGATGGAGACTTCGACTCACGAAGGGTAACGACTGTGCGAGTCCACGGAGGGCTCCACCCACGAAGGGTCCATGAAGAAGCAACCTTGTCTATCCCACCATGGCCATCGCCCATGAAGGACTTGCTTCACTTGGGTAGATCTTCACGAAGTAGGCGATCTCCTTGCCCTTGCAAACTCCTTGGTTCAACTCCACAATCTTGACGGAGGCTCCCAAGTGACACCTAACCAATCTAGGAGACACCACTCTCCAAAAGTAATAGATGGTGTGTTGATGATGAACTCCTTGCTCGTGTGCTTCAAATGATAGTCTTCCCAACACTCAACTCTCTCTCACAGATTTGGCTATGGTGGAAAAATGATTTGAGTGGAAAGCAACTTGGGGAAGGCTAGAGATTAAGGTTCTAGTGGTTGGATTGGAATGTCTTGGTCTCAACACATGAGTAGGTGGTTCTCTCTTAGAAGATGAATGCTCGAGGTGTAGGCACGTTCTGATGGCTCTCTCCATGAATGAAGAGTGGGTGGAGGGGTATATATAGCCTCCACACAAAATCTAACCGTTACACACAAATTCCCAAACTCGGTGAGACCGAATGCTGAAACTCGGTCAGACCGATCTGGTTCAAAATGTGAACATTCGGCTTTTCGGTGGGACCGACATGATCAACTCGGTAGGACCGATGTGCTAGGGTTAGGGCATAACTTGATCTCGGTGAGACCGATCACATGAACTCGGTGGGACCAATTTCGGTAATAGGCAAACAGAGAGTTGGTCAGGCAAACTCGATGGGACCGATCACTCATTTCGGTGAGACCGAACCGTTACGAAAAGGAAACAGGGAGTTTGCATGGCGAACTCGGTGGGACTGATCGCTCATTTCGACGAGACCGAAATGTTACGAAGGGAGACAGAGAGTTTGCAATCCCATCTTGGTGAGACTGAGATCCCTGTCGGTGAGGCCGAAGTGATTAGGGTTTGTGGCAGTGTCTATGTCAAATGAACTCGGTAGCGCCAGATAGATCAAATCGGTGGGGCCGAGTTTGACTTTAGGTTTAGGACATATGTGGATATGAGAAAGTGGTTGAGGGCTTTTGGAGCATATCACTAAGAATTTTGAGCAAGTAAGCCATTAAGCAACACCTCGTCCCCTTTTAATAGTATTGGCTTTCTATGGACTCAATGTGATCTTGGATCACTTAAATGAAAATGTTGAGTCTTGAGCTTTTTGCCGATATGTGTCCTTAGCATTTTGAGGGGTCCACATCTCTAGTCCATGCCACTCCAATCATTGAACTTTATGAAATGATCATCTTGAAAGAGTATTAGTTCAATGAGCTATATGTTGTTAAGAGTTACCAAAACCACCCAGGGTTTAGTTGCACTTTCAACCTCCCCCTTTTTGGTAATTGATGACAACATATAGATCAAAGCTTCGACAAATGATAATAAGAATGAAATACATCATCGCTTTGAGAAGTATGTGACAAGCAAGAGCTCCCCCTAAATTTGTGCATTATTTAAAATTTGCTTTTGAAAGCAAATGCACAAATAATTAGGATCATGGGTTACTCTTCCATGTCACATACATCTTGGTGGAGCGCTCAAAATGATAGAAAAAGGAACATGCACTCATCACCAAGGCAAAGTGTGAATGATCATACAGAAGAGATAGAGAATATCATCATCCAAGCACAAACATTAAGTATGATATGATCAAACACATGACCATATAGTATCTCACACACATAACCATAAAGTATCATCCAAGAAAGCAAGCAAATATGTAGCAAAAAGAACCAAAGCTCTCTCTCTCTCTCAGCCTATGATCTATACACTTTCTCCTCCTTTGGCAACATGTTACCAAAAAGCTTGAAAATGCATAGTGCTATGCCGCTCTCTAAGCTTGATCTTCGGGAGGTGGCGTTGAGAGAACTCCAATGTTGAAGTTGTTGGAGCTGGTGGAGTTGCTACCGGAGGGGCAACTGAAGCTGTGGCTGCAGGTGCTGACGCAATAGCTCTTGTGTCTGTCACAGGCACTGCTGCAGATCTCTGTGCCCTAGGCACTCTCTAAAAAGCTTCTGTGGTAGCTTTCCCTTTCCTCTCTTCAGCTTCTTCTTAGAGCTCCTCAACAGCTGTTTGCATTTCTGTCACCTTCAAGTCAAGATCATAGAACTTTGTTTCAATGATCCTCTCTAGGCTCTCTTGATTCTGAGTCAGGGTGGCCAATCCTTTCTCAGTCCTCAAAGTGGCTTGCATAAGATATCCAAGTTGATCATGCTTTGACTTGAGGAAAACTTGTGAAGCCTCTTCAGCACTTGGCATCTTGGCTACCTTCTCAACTTTTGTTTCCCCCTCTTCTCTTGAGCCTCTACTGATGTGGGATCTTCAACATTCATGACAACTGTGTTATCCTCAAAGTCAGGCCTCAAGGGAAGGTGTTCTTTATCCAACAAGTACACACCTTTGCTCATCTTGGAGTTAATCAGCATCTGGATGTGTGGAGCATACCCACATGATCTTTTCTGGTCTGCTGCTAGTCTCTTGATGGTCTCAACAATCAAACTCATCACTTTAAACTTCTGGGGCAAATCAAATAGTTGAAGCAAGTTGATGGAGTGTCCTCTGATCATCCTGTGATCTCCTGATTTGGGCAACCAGGTGTGCCTCAAAATGGTGTTCATGGTGGCCAGTCCTGACATCAGATAGTATACTGAGCCTAGCTTATGTGTCTCCAAGGCCTTGTCAGGTATCTCCTTGTACATGTTGGCCATGGAGTTGTCGTCCTTCTTGCGCTCAGCATAGACATTAGTATCTTCCTCAGCTTCCTCAGGGGCATTAATGAGCTTGGACCACTCAGCAACAGAAGACTGGTACCTAGTACCTTCAGACATCCAAACAATCTTGCCATCTGGGTAGAAGTGAGCTGTTGAATAGAACTGCATAATAAGCCCATCATTCCACTTGGTCAATTTCTGACCCACAAAGGTGTCAACTCCATTGAGTTTGAAGCTCTCATGCACTCCAGGAAAATGATCTTCATTGGCATCAATGTATTTCCAGTCCACCCACTTCATGTCGCACACAATGGGCTTCTCATCTAGGAGCACAGTCTCATAGAAGTCATGTTGTTCCTTAGTGTGAAACTTGTAGTCCACAACAGTTCTTATCCTCACAGCATAGGGATCTGCTTGTCTCCACAATCTGAGACCTGCATCCTTTCTCTCCCTCATGTTTTCAGACACTGGATGATTGTCATCATGATCAGGTATCTTTGGCTTCACTTTTTTGAGCACTTGGACTTCCTCTTATTCTTCTAATCTCAGGCACTGGGGCCTTGTTCTTTTCTGTATCAGGTATGTTTCTGGTGCTTCTCTTTGGTGCAGACTTGGAAGCTTGAGCTGGAGCTTTGGGGGCAATCTTGGGCTTTGAAGAAGCAGCCCTAGACTTGATGGCACCCCCATCAGCTTCTGAGTCTTGGCATGAGGTGCATCGTGCTCTTCCTCCTCCTCTTTTGCAGAATCTCTCACCATAGATGGCTTTCCAATCACTCTGGCAATGGTTTTGCTGACCCTTTCCTTTCTTTTCTTTCCACCAGCATATTCTCTTGTCTCAAGAGTAAACTCCATAGTTTCTTGTGTTGATGCTCTAGCTTTGGACATTGGCACTCTTCTGGCAGGAGCTTTGTTCTTCATGCTGGCTTGGTGTTAGCAGCAGCACCATATTCCTTCTTGAGCACTTTCTTCTTTGAGGTTACCTCCTCAACTTCAAAATCCTCATCCTCTGAATATGAGATTTTCTTCTTCCTCTGCCTTGTTGTTGCCTTAGGCTGGTTGCTGGGAGTGCTTCTGCTCCCCTCATCATAGCTGCCAGAGGGACTAGTGCCCTCACTCATGTTGACTTGTTCCTCAGACTTGTTTTGGCTATCACTCTGATCTGACATGGCTGACACTGCAAGCTGCCCCTATGAATAGTTGTAGATGAGATAGAATGGATGAGCATCACAACGTTCAGAGTTTTTGCAAAATAATTGAGTCAAAAACTTAGTTCTAATTTTCTATAGAAAGCATTTCGGAGCTACCGATTTGTAAACTCGGTGACACCGAAGGAACAATCCGTGTCTAAGCTAGTGCTCTCGGTCAGACCGAGGCACAGGTCGGTGACACCGATATTTCTAGGGTTTCACAAAGTTTTGAACTCGGTCACACCGATTTGTAAGTTTTGGTCAGACTGAAAATCACAAGTGCAATGGCCTAAGCCAAATCGGTGAGACCGATTTCTACAACTCGGTCGGTCCGAGATGATTTCGGCGGAAACCTAACCCTAAATTTTCAAATCAAATCTAAGCTAAAGGATGTTTTCACTGGATAGGATGATCTCAAACTTGTCAAGAACCATGGCATTTTCTCTGTGCTAAGAATCAGACTGAGAAAACATAGAGGATCGAACTCATACCCTAATTTGGTGATGAGCTCTCTACCGTGGCAACGACGGTGGAGATTTCCATTGACGGAGGCGGAGACCAACAACGGGAGGTCACCTGCGACTAGGAGACGATCTGGAGACCTGAGTCGGCAGAGCAGGATATGCGCGGGCGCAGGGTTTCCAAAATTTGGCCCGTGGGTATATATATCCCGACCCTCTCGGTGTGACCGAGTGGAACAACTCGGTGGCACCGAGATGCAGAATCGCAAGCTGTTACTGCAACTCGGTGCGACCAAATTGTTCAAATCGGTTGCATCGAGATTGAAAACCTAGATCAACTCAATGAAGTTGGTTTGACTGAAAGGAATGAATCGGTCAGACCAAAATGCATAGAGAGGTTTTGGAAGTTTAAGTCTATGACGAAACGGTGACTCTGAGTGCTCCTCATCCAGAGGGTTTGAATCTGACTTGATCAAACTTTGTGATGTAGCATGAATACTGTTTGAGACGCGAAAAGCATAGGTAGCTAGAGGGAGTTCTTAGGCATTCGTGTCTATCCATTTGGCAAAAGAAAAAGAGCCAAACAATCGAAGCAACAAATGGATGTCCTCGAATGAGAAAAAAATATGCAATCAAAATGCTCACACAACAAAATGGAAAATGAAAAATGTGGCAAAGCATGCACAATCATTTTAGCATCTATCAAGCAATTGGCGATGACTAGGTCATCTATATATGAGTATATTGACTTAGGAGTCAAATGAGAACATTTGATCATAGGTCATACTCATCATTTAAGCACAAGTGGGGTTACCACTTTTACATAAAGCATTGTTGTGTTCACACCATTTGAGTTGCTTTAGCCCAATTCTTAGAGTAAAGCTCCCCCTAGATGTGATATCCCCCCTAAGAGGGATGAACTAACCTTCGGTTTTGTCAATGATGACTTCATGTAGGTGTTGAAGATGTGGATGCTCATCATTGATGTAGATGGTTTGGATTAATCCATTGGAGTGAGTTGCACTTTCAATACCTAGATGGGTTAGTCCCACAAGGAACAAACAAGGATATCCATAGACATAGAGTGAAGCACACACACGATGATGTCCATGAAAGCATTAAATTACCTTGTCCCTTGTCTTACCAACAAGAGGGTTTGTGACTCCTTGAACCACTGCAAGATGTGGAAGTTGTTTGCACTTGTCCTTGGCAAAATGAATATGAGTGAAGTATGTTGGCGGAGTCACCCTCAAGAACTCTCTAGTTCTTCTTCTTCTTCAGGATCCACATCATCTTGATGGGAATCCTTGGGGGGTGTAGATGTACTTGATGAAGTAGAACTTTATGTAGACTTTGGAACCCTCAAATGCATCAATCTTTTCTTGAAGCTTGTCCTTGCCTTTTAGCTTGTGGTCTTGTGGTGGAAGATCATCTTGAGCTTGTGTCCCCTTGAAGGGAGTAGGATCATACTTCTCTTGTTGAGGGACAAAATTCGTCTTAGGGTATTGATCTTCTTCCCACTCAACTCCATTGGCATTGAACTTTAGTTCAAAATTAACACCTTGATTCTTCCGGTGCCTTCCTTGCTTGCGTACAATTTCCTCAAATTGTTTACTTCCGGCAAGACTCTTGTAAACACCTTTCTCTATAATTCCCTTCAATAAGCTATTTTCTTGCTCAAGTGTAACTTGGCTAAGAGAATCATTAGTGGAATCAAGAGAACTACTAGAAGCAACAATATTGGATTTAGCATGATTATTGTTACTACTAGAAGAAGAATCTTTCTTACTCTTGTTGCTAGATTTTACTTGAGGCATGTAAGTATACAAGAGTAAACGCTTGGCAATGTAAGAAGAACTTTTCTTCTGAAGATCATCATTGGTTGCTTTTAAGAACTCATGTTGTTGCTCAAGATTGAGCTCCTCGAAGCATAGCTTCTCATGAGTTCTTAAAAGTTCTTGATGATCTTCTAAAGTAGTTTCATGAGCTAACTTAAGAGTGTTTAGTTCTTTAGTTAGATGCTCAATCTCCTTCTTATCATTGCCATTCGTTTCATCTTGATTAGCATGATTAATAGCATTTTCATCATAGTATTCATTACTAGAGTTGTCAACAAGTAAATCATCATCACCTAGCAAATCATCTTCATCACTATTGAAATCAACATACTCGGGGTGTGGTACCTTGGGGCCTTTAGCCATGAAGCATCTTCCAATTCCTTCATTTGGTGACTCAAATATGTCATAGGAGTTGGTTGACACAAGTGCTAGACCGGCAACACCTTCATCTTGAGTATATTCGGAGTCGAAGTGATAACTTCTCACAGAGTGGTGGTCGGAGTCGGAACTGGATACCCATTCACCAACATGAGCTTGATGTCTTCGTTTTGTGTATATCCTTGATGACTTGTCCTTCCTTTCTGAATCCTTGCTTTTGCGAGAGGTTCTTCGTTCATAGCGATCATGGAGGTGATTCTTCCCTTTTGTTCTCCTTTTAGGTGAGTCTTCTCTTATTTTGTAGGGAGCCATACACTCATTTGAGTAGTGTCCGGGTCTTCCACAATTGTAGCAATTTCGCTCACAACTAGAAGATCTTTTGTCATTGTAGGACCTTGACTTGGAACTCCTTTCCTTGATTCTGCTCTTGTAGAACTTGTTGATGTTCTTCACCATTAAGCTCAATTCTTCATTGAAGGCTTGTTTCTCACTTGATGATGTAGGAGCAACACATTAGGCTTTGTAAGCACCACTAGACTTGTTGTGAAGCTCTTCTTTATCCTTGAGAGACATCTCATGAGCAACAATTCTTCCAATGACTTCGGTTGGCTTGAGATCTTTGTAATTTGGCATTATTTGGATCAAAGTGCATAAGGTATCATATTTTCCATCCAAGGCTCTTAGGATCTTCATGATGATGAATTTGTCGGTCATATCTTCACTTCCTAAGCCGACAATCTCATTTGTGATGAGAGCAAGCCTAGAGTACATTTCAGCGACACCTTCACCATCCTTCATTTTGAACTTGTCAAGCTGACTTTGAAGCACATCCAACTTGGATTCCTTGACGGAGTCGGTACCTTCGTGCATATCAATCAAAGTATCCAAAACTTCCTCTGCATTCTCAAGACGGCTGATTTTGTTGAATTCTTCGGGGCACAATCCATTGAAGAGGATATCGCAAGCTTGAGCATTGTATTGCAACATCTTCAATTCTTTCGTGGTAGCTTCATGATTCGGTTCTCTCCCATTGAAGAATTCACCTTGCAAACCCAATACACACAATGGCCCAAACGGCGGGGTTATGTCCAAGAATATGCATTTTCATTTTTGTTTCCAACTAGCAAAATTAGTACCATCAAAGTAAGGACCTTTGTCGGTGTCAAAACCGGCGGATCTCGGGTAGGGGGTCCCGAACTGTGCGTCTAGGCGGATGGTAACAGGAGACAAGGGACACGATGTTTTACCTGAGTTGGGCCCTCTCGATGGAGGTAAACCCTACTCTGCTTGATTGATATTGATGATATGGGTAGTACAAGAGTGGATCTACCACGAGATCAAGGAGGCTAAACCCTAGAAGCTAGCCTATGGTATGATTGTTGTAATTGTTGTTGTCCTACGGACTAAAACCCTCCGGTTTATATAGACACTGGAGAGGGCTAGGGTTACACAGAGTCGGTTACAATGTTAGGAGATCTACATATCCGTATTGCCAAGCTTGCCTTCCACGCCAAGGAAAGTCCCATCTGGACACGGGACGAAGTCTTCAATCTTGTATCTTCATAGTCTTAGAGTCCGGCCGACGATGATAGTTCGGCTATCCGGACACCCCTTAATCCAGGTGTCCCTCAGTAGCCCCTGAACTAGGCTTCAATGACGACGAGTCCGGCGCGCATATTGTCTTCGGCATTGCAAGGCGGGTTCCTCCTCCGAATAATTCATAGAAGATTGTGAACGCCAGGATAGTGTCCGGCTCTGTAAAATAAATTCCACATACCACCGTAGAGAGAATAATATTCACACAAGTTCAATCTGCTGACATATTTTGTGGCGTGACGTCACTCCACTACCAAGCCTTTAATCGAATCATTTTTATTATACCACCTCAGCGCATTTAGCGAAGAAGTTTCCTTGGCACGTCTTGTCGAAGCAGAGATCGTGTTCCCCTTACTCTGGGATTCTTATTAATACGGACGTGGGTAACCCAACCGTGCCCGTTGCCATGCCTCCTCCATTGAAGGTGAGTTTCAAACGGTCACGGGGACGGCTCTTGATATTCTCCCTCTTTGTAATGAGACCAAGGCTCGTTTCTTTTCTTCAATCCTCAATCGAATCCACCCCTCGCCCCAAGTTCTAGCACTCAGGGCTCCAGATTCAGGCGCTTCGGACCTTCGACAATGTCCGGCTCCGACCTGCAGGGCCGGTGGATGCCCTCCTCCGTCACGGAAGAGGACGTGCTAAAGCTGAGAGAAGCCAGGTACTTAACCTACGAGGTTTCGCATAGGTTGCCTGCCCAAGGGCAAGTCATTCCTACTCCCGAGCCAGGCGAGAGCGTCGTGTTCGTGTCTCACCTCCATCAGGGTTTAGGCTTCCTGATGGATCCTTTTGTGAGAGGGCTCATGTTTTACTATGGGTTGGAATTCCATGACTTGGCTCCGGAGTCCATCCTCCACATCTCATCATTCATTGTCGTCTGCGAAGCCTTCCTCCGCACCACCCCCACTTCGGTTTGTGGCTCAAAACCTTCAACGTGGAGCCGAAGATGATTGAGGGGCGTCAAGCAGAGTGCGGCGGGGCGATTAGCCGATGCTCCATGGCCCAAGGGCTCTTTCCAGGAGGAGCTCGGTTTGTGGCAGCGGGAGTGGTTCTATATCACCGCCCCAGGGGCAGCAGGCAGAGGCCGCCGCCCGCCTTTCGCTCGGGCCCTCCACAACGGCTGACGTCATGTGTCAACCAAGGGCTTGACTGGGGGCCGTCCAAGGACGTACCCCTATTGCAGGGCCGGATTCGAGACCTCCAAGAGAGGGAGATCAATCTCGTCGTAGTGATGCAGGTTATGCTGATTCGACGTCTTCTGCCCTGCAAACATCGCCCCCTCCGCCTATGGGAATTCAATCCGGAGGGACCACGAGCTCTCCAACACTTCATGGGTACGACACCCGTGGAGATGTACAAATTGTTCTTCGGATCACAAGAGGTGTGTCCGGAATTGACCGAGGACGCCGGTTTAAGCTGCAATCGCCCGGATACTCAAGTAAGTAGCCCTATGTCCGGACATACCGTTTGTTTGCAAATCTTGGATTTGCCTTTTAACCAATCTCCCATTGAACAGGAGTGGATAGCGCAAGCAAAACTGATACGGTGTCCGGCCCCCCTCCCGGAGACCGCGTCGGATCCCGTGTTGATCAAGATGTTGGACGTTGCGCCTCCAGAGGAGGGCAAAGGGGAAAACAGAGAAACTACCGCCTCTACTAAGGAGGCTTTCGAGAAAGGGGGGATCGAGAATCCCTCCTTCCAGGGGGAGAAGAGGACCGCTTTTGAAGATCCGGAGGTGAGGCCTCAAAGCGGGGAAGAAATCTTCACCAGAGGGTCTGCGCGAGGAAGCCCGGCCGCACTATCTCCCCTAAGGAATCAGCCCTCCAATGAGCCGTAAGTAGAAAAAGGGAGTTTCGTAATAAGGACATCCCTATTTTTGCTTCTGAGGATAACCGAAGTTTTACCTTGTAGTTCGGATCTCCGTCCTTCTCAGCTGAGCTCGTCTTCGGGGGACCTTTGTCCGGAGATGATGGAGAGTGAGACGCCTCCATCTGCCGCGCCGTCAGGCGGGGCGGACAACCCCGAGGTGTAGTCGCGGAGGGTATCCACGAGACAGGCAGGGCCGGAGAGTTCGGCACCAACTGGTGTACGGCCGGGGGAGCTGAAGGATCTGCTCGAGAGGGCGTCTATCTCAGAAGATCACCGTACATTAATGAATACAGCGATTGAAAGAATTTCATCCGCTGAGGGCGGGTTGCATGATGCCTTCCGAAGTTTACTGGCGGGGTTTGAGGTATGTAAAAATGACATACCTTTTGACAGTTTTGCACATAGAGTGCGCCATGTATAGATAGTAGCCCCTGAGACTCGGTATGTTGTCGAAAGCGACAGCGTGCTGAGGATCATAATCTCGGTTATTAATTCTCGCTTTTCCTATGCAGGTGGCGGATCGTCCGGTGGCCAACCGGACTGATAGAGTTGCCGAGTTAAAGCGGCAACTCGACGTTGCGGATGCGGACATCGCGCTGGTCAATAAACGACTTGACGAGTCACAAGGTAGTTTGTTTCTCCGTGGTCACCTAGTAAGGGAGCTAACGCCCACTCCTTACAACATGTATGCTTGATGCAGATGGTGCCGCTGCTATGGAGGGCCATCGGGCAGAGCTTGCTCGAGCCAAGGAGCATGCCAGAAGGAGTGATGCGGCTGCCTCGAAGGCAGCCGAAGAGCTAAAAGCCGAAAAGGCTGCTCACTGCCGAAGCAGGGAGGAGATGGCCGGAATGGCCATGAAGCTGAAGGATGTTACCGACCGCTATGAGGTTCTTGAAAAAGAACGCTGAGCAGAGCTAGAGGACCTGAAAAAGGCCACCGCCGAAGCCAAGGATGCCCGTTCTGCAATGAGGGCTATAAAGGAGGAGCTGCGTCAGGCCGGAGACATTGCGGCCCGAAAGCCCTTTCTGCTGCGCAGGAAGTTCACGGATCAGAAGTATGCTCAGTTGGGCTAGCTGTGGGGTGCGGAGGATCCTTATCTGGATTTGGCGGCGAGTGCGGCGGACGCGGTCGTGCACGTCCGAAGCCAAAAGGATCACGAGATGGAAGAGCTTTTTTGGTCTCAATTCCACAGTCCAGAGCGTTCACTTCTATTGACCGATCGGTTGGCTGAGTGGGCTGAGCTGAATAGATTGTCCGGATTTGCCATAGCGGATGTGGTGGCTCATCTGTGGCGGATAGGCCCAAGCCAAGAGTTATTTTGGCTTATTGCAGCAATTCCTTGGGCGGTGCCACATATCAAAGCGATAAGCGGTCGGCATGCATAGAGGTGCACGGATGGCTCTCGCCGTGTGAAGACATCTTGGGCGGAGATGGATGCCACCGATGTTGCAACCCGGGGTTCGGACGAGAGCCGGTTACCCGCCGAGCACTATTTTGGGGAAGTCCTTCAGGGCGCTCGTGTAATAGAGTCGCAGTGCTCGAAAAATGTTATTTTGAAATGATATTTATGGTTTGTGAAACCACATTTATAATGTAACGGCTTTTTATACTTGTGCGTTCAAGTATTGAAATATTTCCTGTGCGGCCGTTAATGTATATGTGTATATAACCTGAAAGATGGCAGTCTTCGGCTTCAGCCCCCACGCACAGGGTGCGGGGGTGTTTGCAAAAAGGTCGCATTTTCACACTTAATCCAACGTCTTGATCCTGTGAAGGAGGTGGTAGCGCAGCAAACTAGGCAACCGGACTATAATGCTTTATCACTTTCACTTAGCCATAGGAGTTCGAAGGTGGGGCTACGATATAGCCCCTAGGGGCACCGCGCTCTCGAATTCGGGAGCGTATGTACTGACGGAAATGGTCCTTCGTCAAAGCGGAGAATTCTAGACATTCGGTAGTCGATCGAGTGGTTGACCGGTCTCGCTATATCATGATGATCAGTTTTGGCTTTCTCTCTTGAGGTGCTCTTTGGCGAACCAGGCACAATCGCGATAGTTCTCATGGTGCCGCGTTAGCCGATTATACGGAACGTAAGGCAGCAAAACACAGGAGCCGGGCAAACCCAACATTTGACCAAAGACATGATTCAGAGCTGATGCCTATAAGGCCTAACTTGAGATGCCGAACACTCCCTAAGGTATTCGGTCTTTATGATAACGGGTAGAACAATGACCTAAGCCCCTAGTGTCCAGGTACGGGCGAGAACTTCAGGCGCGGCCGATGCCAAAACGCCAGCCTCCTCCTTGGTTATGGTAAGAAACCGGGGGATGTGTATTAACAAGAGACAGTAAGAAAGGTTTACGCAGGGTCTTAATCTGAAAAGAATCCTTGCAACGGGTCCCTGCTGCATGTCTATGCCTGTGTCTCCGTTGTGCTGTATCCTGGACGGGTGTAGCACGCTGTTTGTCGGTAAAAGAGAAGAACTTAGTTTGGAAAGGTATCGTGCAAAGAATGTATTTAAAACAGAGTATGAATAAATGAATAAAGTTGAGCTTTTATTGGCTCTTATTGTTCATGCGCACAGCCCCTTGTGAAGGGGTATGCGGCTAGGAAGCCCCTAGTTTATTTATGCCGGACTCGCCTAGCCGTGTCCGGGGTCTTGAGCGACCTTTTAAGGAGATGATGCCGTGTGGACCGGGCATTTTAAGTGTAAGAGATGCGTAATGCGGTATTGCATTAAAGCGGGCGAAAGCTTCGCGTCCCAAGAGTGCCTGATGGCTACTTTTAAATGGGGCGATATGGAAGATTAGATTTTCGCGACGGAAGTTGTCTGATGAACCGAACACAACTTCTAGTAGTAAGGAGCCCTTGCAATTGGCGTAAGGGCCTGGCGTCACTCCTTTGAAGGAAGTGCTGCTATGGCGAATTTTGGTAGGGTCTATCCCCATTCTGCGGATTGTGTCCGGATATAGCAGGTTTAAATCGCTACCGCCATCCATTAGGACTTGTGTAAATTGTAGCCTGTCGATTATAGGATCCAATATCAAAGCAGTCCATCCTGTGTTCCGAATACTTCTGGAGTAATCCAGATGGTCGAAAGTAATTGGTTTTGACATCCAATCTCGGGATTCCGCTGGGGTGGACCGTGCGGCGCGTACTTTAGCAGGTGCCGCACCATTGTCCCGTATTATCACATGAAGTGAGTTTACTATTTTGACCTCTTGTGGGAAAGTCTTTTGTTTTCCGACGCTCTGCTTGTGGGGTTCGTCATCGTCTTTGCTTGGTGTGTCGAGCCCCTTGTGTTCGGCGTTGAGTCGGCCGGACTACTTGAAGACCCAACAATCTCGGTGGGTGTGGTTTGCAGGCTTCCCGGGGGTACTGTGGATTTGACATATCCTATCCAAAATTTTGTTTAGGTTGGATAGCTCGTCACTGTTGTCCTTAAGAGGCAGTGTTTTGTTGTTCGGCCGACAGCTTTTGAATCCGGCGTTCACCGCCGCGTTCTTTGGGCCATTGTCCTTATTCCGGCGCTGATCTTTTCTGCGTCGTGATTTCCCATTTCCATCTCTGACCTCGGATGTACTCGGGTCGCTGGTGCTGCATCTTGCCAGCTAGCTATCTTCTCCCATGCAAAAGCGGGTCATGAGGCTCGTTAGCGCGGCCATTGTTCTTGGCTTTTCCTGGCCGAGGTGTCTGGCGAGCCATTCGTCTCGGACGTTATGTTTAAAAGCTGCTAAGGCTTGATGTCGGACGATCGACTATTTGGTTCTTTTGGTGAGGAACCTGTTCCGAATTCTTGTGACTCTCCGGGCTGTTGAGTTATGTGACTTAAATCATACGCATCCGGAGGGTGGACATAAGTCCCCTGAAAATTTGCTCTAAACGCATCCTCGAGCTCTTCCCAACTTCCAATGGTATTTTCCGGGAGGCTTTTGAGCCAATGCCGAGCTGGCCCTTTGAGCTTGAGGGGTAGGTATTTTATGGCATGGAGATCGTCTCCTCTAGCCATATGTATGTGTAGGATGTAATCCTCAATCCAGACTCCAGGGTCTGTTGTTCTGTCATATGCCTCTATGTTTACGGGCTTAAAACCCGCTGGAAATTCATGATCCAGTACCTCATCGGTGAAACATAGTGGGTGTGCGGTACCCCTGTATTTAGGTGTGCCGTTATCTTCGAACACTCGGCGTGTTGTGTTGCTTCCTGGGGCCCTCTTTTTTGGCCCATAAATAGACCTGACCGGGCCATCCTTTTTGCGGGGATCTTTATGTGTATCATGTGCCGGCTTGTGTGCGGCGCCGCTTGCTGCTCTTAGCCTGTCATCTGGTCGTCTATCCGGCCAGGCGGCTTCTTTGCTTTTTGATTGTGGTGGCTCTACGACCTCCTCGTCGAATTCGGGCAACAGCTTGCGCTTCAGGTAGCTCTTTGCTTGGTGACTATTGCCGTATTTGTCTGCGGTCTTGAGTACTTTGCTCCATCTCATTCTGAGTACGTCTTCCGCTGTTTTGAGCTTCCGTTTCTGCTTCTTCAAACTTCTTGCAGTGGTGACGAGCCTTTTGTGAAGGTTCTTATGCTCCGGTGATGTGTCCGGCGTGAGATCGTCTGGACTGTTGTTTTCGCCGGGGATGGTTGCTTGTCCGATTCATCCTGTTTGGATGGTTGCTTGGTTGCATGTTCGTCATCCACAGGTTTGCCCTGCTCTACGGCTGGGTCATTATGGGTGCTGTTGTTATCGAGGCGGGACTTCGGGCGGTGCTTGCGTCGCCGTTTTGGTTGTTTTTCGGGGGAATTATCCTTTGTCGTGTCCCGTTGTTCCTCGTTATCGCTTCCTTTTGGTGTATCCACCATGTATATGTCATGAGTTGAGGTGGCTTTCCAGTGCCCAGTAGGCGCTGGTTCTTGGTCGTCTCTGGCATCGTCGTCCATACCGTCGATGTCTTCGGAGTCGAAGTCTAGCATGTCGGTTAAATCGTTGACAGTGGCTATAAAGTGGGTGGTGGGTGGGCTTTGAATTTCTTCGTCGTCCGCATCCCAACCGTCCTGACCGCAGTTCGGCCAGGGCTTTCCTGATAACGAGAGATACTTTAGCGAGTTCAGAACGTCGCCAAAAGGTGAGTGTTGAAAGATGTCCGCGGTGGTGAACTCCATGATCGGCGCCCGATCGGATTCGATCGGAGGGGGCGCAGGAGGTTCGGAGTCCGGCGAGGAGTCCGGCACCTCGGAGTCACGAGCTTCGCGAGGGACAAGGTCAGTATTCGGCTCCATCGCCGTAGAGGTTGCAGCCCCCAAGGCGGTGTCTAGCCACCCATCCTTGATCTGCGCGGTCGGCTCCGACTTATGGGTCGGAGCGGACTCATGTGCGGCCTCCAGGGCACTGTCCGGAAGCAGAGCTAAATCATGCCCATCGTGACAGTGCGGCGCGCTCGGCTATGGCTCGAATCCATCGAAGATCAAGTCTCCGCGGATGCCGGCCGTGAATTTCAAGCTTCCAAATCTAACCTGATGGCCAGGGGCGTAGCTTTCAATCTGCTCGGATGGCCTGCGAATTGCCCTTGATGCAAAGCCGCTGAATACGAAGATCTGTCTGGGGAGAAAAGTCTCACCCTAGACCGCGTCGTTGTTGATAATCGAAGGAGCCATCAAGCCTATCAGTGACGACACAGAGGAACTCTCAATGAAAGCACCAATGTCGGTGTCAAAACCAGCGGATCTCGGGTAGGGGGTCATACTCTCCTAGGTTGTGAAACCAAGGCTATGATCACCAAAGATATGGAAATCAAGGCAAATGGAGACCAAAGCTCTGATACCACTTGTAGGATCAAAAGTATGTCTAGAGGGAGGGGGTGATTAGACTACTTGACCAAATAACAATTTAGCATTTTCCCAATTTTAAGTCTTGGCAGATTTTAGCAACTTAACACTAGTCAAGCAATCAACGTACACATGCAATTCTAAGAGTATAGCAGCGGAATGTAAATCATTGCATATGAAGGTAAAGGGGAGGAGTTTGGAGGGAGCAAATGCAATGTAGACACGGAGATTTTTGGCGTGGTTCCGATAGGTGGTGTTATCATACATCCACGTTGATGGAGACTTCAACCCACAAAGGGTAATGGCTGCACGAGTCCACAGAGGGCTCCACCCACGAAGGGTCCACGAAGAAGCAACCTTGTCTATCCCACCATAGCCATTGCCCACGAAGGACTTGCCTCACTTTGGTAGATCTTCACAAAGTAGGCGACCTCCTTGCCCTTACAAACTCCTTGGTTCAACTCCACAATCTTGACGGAGGCTCCCAAGTGACACCTAAACAATCTAGGAGACACCACTCTCCAAAAGGTAATAAATGGTGTGTTGATGATGAACTCCTTGCTCTTATGCTTCAAATGATAGTCTCCCCAACACTCAACTCTCTCACACAATTTTGGCTATGGTGGAAAGATGATTTGAGTGGAAAGCAACTTGGGGAAGGCTATAGATCAAGATTCTAGTGGTTGGATTGGAATGTCTTGGTCCCAACACATGAGTAGGTGGTTCTCTCTCAAAAGATGAATGTTGTAAGTGTAGGCACGTTCTGACAGCTCTCTCCATGAATGAAGAGTAGGTGGAGGGGCATATATAGCCTCCACACAAAATCTAACCATTACACACAGATTCCCAAACTCGGTGAGACCAAATGGTGAAACTCGGTCAGACCGATCTAGTCAAAATGTGAACATTAGGCTTTTCGGTGGGACCGACATGATCAACTCGGTGGGACCGATGTGCTAGGGTTAGGGCATAACTTGATCTCGGTGAGACTGATCACATGAACTCGGTGGGACCGATTTTAGTAATAGGCAAACAGATAGTTGGTCAGGCAAACTCGGTGGGACCGAACGCTCATTTCGGTGAGATCGAAACGTTACGAAAAGGAAATAGGGAGTTTGCATTGCGAACTCGATGGACCGATCTCTCATTTCAGTGAGACTGAATCGTTACGAAGGGAAACAGAGAGTTTGCAATCCCATGTCGGTGAGACCGAGATCCCTATCGGCCAGACCGAAGTGATTAGGGTTTGTGGCAGTGGCTATGTCAAATGAACTCGATGGCGCCGGATAGACCAAATCGGTGGGGCCGAGTTTGACTTTAGGTTTAGGACATATGTGGATATGAGAAAGTGGTTGAGGGTTTTTGGAGCATATCACTAAGCATTTTGAGCAAGTAAGCCATTAAGCAACACCTCATCCCCTTTTAATAGTATTGGCTTTCCTATGGACTCAATGTGATCCTAGATCACTAAAATGAAAATGTAGAGTCTTGAGCTTTTTGCCAATATGTGTCCTTAGCATTTTGAGGGGGTCCATATCTCTAGTCCATACGTTGTTCAATGAGCTATATGTTGTTAAGAATTACCAAAACCACCCAGGGATTAGTTGCACTTTCACAAGCCCATAACTCAAAAATGGGTTATTTAGGGGTTTTATGGATTATTTTGACAATAAGCCCTCCAATGGTGCAAAAGAACTGGCCCTTAACCTGCAATTAAATTGTGCATGCAATGATGAATCACTCCTACCTCCTATAGTGTAGATTTATGCATCATACATGACATAACCTGATACATGTGCATTTCATTATAGAATCTGACATATGCAATGTTTATGCTTAGTTCATACGTTGCACATGATGTTTAAATGCCTCCTAAATCTGGCCAGCCAAGTGATGGTCTTTAAGCCTCCTTTTATGCTTGATTCTTTATATGTAATTCAGTGTTGTGAAAGATTTTCTCACACATGTGTTCAATTGCTTGTTTGTATCAGCCAACCACACAAAATTGTTTGCTTTGATTTCTTGTTGTTCATGACCTAACAGAGCTTGTCAATGATTTAAACACTAATGGCTGTTGTAGTGGGGGGTTGTATAACTCATAGGTGATATAAAGGTTTGCCTGTACACTAAACTAGGCTCACCAAGAGTACCTGGAGGTCTAGTTCACGAAGGTACACCTAGTATATACATATCGCGATGACATCTGGATCGACCATCGCAGCGACAGCTGGGGTTAGTGGCTCAGCATGGCCGTCGGCTCAAGATTTATCTGAACTCTTGTGCACTTTGACAACTCTGTGCCACATAGGTTACGGCGGTGAATCAAGCACGACATAACGTGGAAGTTGCAAAGGTGCGAGATGAGGTGGCCAAAGCCCAGGAGGATTTTAATATAGAGAATATTAGGATGGCAGAGGAATGAGCCAAGATGGATGCTGAGTCACAGTGCATCATGGAAGAGTCTTTCTGCTTAAGTTTGGATCAAAACGCCTCCAATGCAGTTCTTCAAAGGAGATATCAAACCCGTTTGCCTGCACAATATGAGGCACGGTATCTTTTTAACACGCCTGGTGTGGGGCCAAGTAACCCGCCTGGCACAACCCGGGCAGCTAAAGTCCCAGGCAGCAGGCGGCAGCTCAACCCCGATTGCCAGACCCACCCAACAGGGATCGAACCCCGCCCCGACATTTTTCCACACCATCTGGACATTATTCCAACTTGGTGGATAACATGATAGCAGCAACTACCCGACTCAATGCAATCCCTATCACAGACAAAACGCCTTTTGCAACTGAGGCACATAACGCAATTGAGCTCTTGCAGACAGCGGTCGCACAACAGGAAAAATTATACACATAGTCGTGAGAGGGTGCATTCGACTCCTCTACCAAGCTGCTGTTACAGCCGGCGCATTGAGTTGCCGACGGTTTCCAGTAGCGAGCGACGACGTCGACCAAACCCGCCCCTTACTCATGCTTAGGCGATTGTGGATGATGCCAGAGCACGTCGAGAGGTGGAGGCCACAACGGCAACT
This sequence comes from Aegilops speltoides, assembly GCA_021437245.1. Classification (NCBI taxonomy): domain Eukaryota; kingdom Viridiplantae; phylum Streptophyta; class Magnoliopsida; order Poales; family Poaceae; genus Aegilops; species Aegilops speltoides. The sequence goes on from CM038142.1 coordinate 375,053,723, forward strand.
TAGCTAGGGGCTTTTCAGCAGCGTCTGATGACCCCTTCAGTGTCAGTAGGGGCTGGCATAATTTCCAGGTCTGTTGGAGTACCTTGTTTAGTACCAGCACTACGCAATGAATGTTTACCTAAGGATTTTAAGGATCCTTGCAAGGTGGCTAACTATATAGCTGATCTCCCACCTGAGGCTTGGATTGAGAGTTATGAGTTGGCCATGGAGATGCTGGATGTCAATGATGCTGTGTGTGCTAAGTACTTCACCATGATGTTGGACGGGCCAGCTCGGACCTGGTTAAAAGGATTACTCGCCAAATCCATAAATTCATGGGCAGAGTTGAAAGCACAGTTCATTCAGAATTTTAAAGGAACGTGCAAGCAGCCTTTGATGATTATTGATCTTGATAACTGTGTGCAGTGTGAGGATGAGTCGGTTCATCATTGGGTCCAGCGGATCTTAGCTATTATGCATTCTTCAGACAGTATTGTGGCGGGTCAGGCGGTTCTGGTCTTGGAGAAGAATTGTCATTTTACCCTTCTTAAGCAGAAGCTTGGGCGGCTTAAGCGTCATTGTAATGACATGGGAGAGCTCATGGCGGCTCTCATCAAATATGCCGACTCTAATACTACCAAAGATCCTGGATCGGATGATGAAAAATCCAACAAGGGAAAAAAGAGTGGCAATGGTAAGGGTGAGCAGCAGAACATGACAGGGAATAATGGCAACAACCAGGGTAACGGTGGTAAGCACAGACAACCCGATGGCGGGCCCGCACCGTAATGGCAATGGTAATCAGTCCTTTGGAGGGAAGAACTTTAATATTGAGGCAATGATGAATGAGGCTTGCCCAAAACACAACCTGCCCAATAGCCGACGACTCATGCTTGGAAGGACAGTTTCATCATACAGGAGTACAGGAATTCCAACTTCAATCAGAATCATGGCAACAATAACGGCCCGCCTGGCGGGTAAGGATCCGGCTCACAGGGGCCCGGCTTTGGCGGCGGAGGCTCAAGTTCTGGGTATCAAGGACAGGGCAACTAGAGTGGTTATAACCAACAGTATGGTCATGGTAACCAGCAACATCTGTCAGGATACCAGAGTAATCCAAAACAGCTTAACAATGGTCAATATCATGTTTTTACAACTAGCCTCTGCAGGCTTGATCAGAAGGTTCATAAATGCACCATCAATACTATTGAGCTGGCGGTACCCCAGTACTTGCAGTGGTCAGCAATAACATGGATCCGTGTGAATCACCCACCCTGGGTTGAAAATCCGGGTCACTTGGCATTGGTGGTAGCCCCTCAAGTGGGTTATAAGTTCACCAAGGTACTTATGGATGGTGGTAGTAGTATTAACACCCTGTGGGAAAAATTTCATTAGAAGTGGCCTTTGGTGATGAACATGACTAGAGGGCAGAGATGATGTGGTTTGAGGTGGTCAAAATCAAGATTCCTTATCATGCCTTGTTTGGGTGGCCAGCTTTGCCAAGTTTATGGCTCGTCCTTGTTATGTCTACCTACAACTTAAGATGCCAGGGTGTAAGATAACTATTACGGTTCATGGGGATCAGAGGATTGCTTTGGAATGTGAAGAAGGAGATGCTGCATATGCTGAGTTAGCCTGTGCCACAGAGGAGCTAAAATTTTACAAAGATAACGTTGACCCGGCTGATATGGCCCCTTTGAAGAAGCCCACCACTGAGCAAGACCCTTAGTTGAAGTTTAAGTCGGGGTGATGATACTAAGCAGGTTGACTTTGTCCCTGGCGACTCATCTCAGCAGTTCACTGTGGGGGCTAATATGGATCTTAAATAGAAAAGCACACTCATCGAGTTCATCCGTGAGAATTGGGACATCTTTGCACGGAGCCCTTCTGACATAGCACACTCTTAATGTGGATCCTAAGTTTAAGCCGGTCAAGCAGTTCCTTTGTCATTTTAATGAAGAGCGATGCAAGGCTATTGGAGAGGAAGTAGCCCAGCTCTGAGCAGTTGGGTTTATTGTGGAGGTTTTTCTACCTGAGTAGTTGGCTAACCCGGTGCTAGTACTCAAGAAGAACGACACTTTGCATATGTGTGTTGACTACACAGATCTTAACAAGGCTTGTCCAGCTGACCCATTTGCTCTCCCTCGTATCGACAAGATTATTGATGCCGCGGCGGGTTGTGAGAGTTTATGTTTCCTGGATGCTTCTTCTCGTTATCATAAGATCAAGATGGCAGTTACGGACCAAGAGAAGATGTCTTTTATCACCCCATTTGGAGCCTTCTGCTATGTCTCTATGCCTTTTAGGCTTAAGAGTGCTCAGGCGACTTATCAATGCTGTGTTCAGAATTGCTTTCATAGTCAAATTGGGCGTAATGTGCATGCTTATGTGGATGATATTGTGGTCAAATCCGGAAAAAAGGAGATGCTCCTGGATGATCTAAGGGAGACTTTTGACAATCTCCGGGTCTATAAATGATGCTTAACCCGGCCAAATGTGTTTTTTGTGTGCCTGCAGGCAAGCTTTTGTTTTTTTTGTCTCAGAGAGGGGTATTGAAGCTAACCCAGAGAAGATCAAGGCTAACACTTCATTGGCTAAGCCGGCGTGTGTCAATGATGTCCAGCGCCTGGTGGGTCGTATCGCGGCTCTAAGCCGGTTTATAAGCCGCCTGGGAGAAAAGGCAATTCCTTTATACCAGATGATGAAGAAGACAGAACATTTTGTCTGGAGTGACGCTGCTGATCAGGCGTTTGAGGCGCTCAAAAATCAGTTAGCTGAGCCGCCCGTCCTGGCGGCTCCCATTGAGAAAGAACCTTTGCTCCTATATGTGGCGTCTAATAGTAAGGTTGTCAGTGTGACGATTGTGGTGGAGCGCAAAAAGGCAGGTAAGGAGTACCCAGTCTAGAGGCCAGCTTATTATGTCAGTGATGTGTTGATTGAGTCCAAGCAACGATATCCACATTGGCAGAAACTGGTATATGGGGTGTTCATGGCTAGTCGCAAGCTGAAGCATTATTTTCTTGATCATCCTTTTACCGTGGTCAGTTCTGCTCCCTTAGGAGACATTATTCAAAATAGGGAGGCCACATGCCGTGTTGCTAAGTGGACAATAGAGCTTGGACCTCATGGTTTGAAATATGTGCCAATAACAGCTATCAAGTCTCAGGCTCTGGTGGATTTCATCAATGACTGTACAAAATTGCAAATGCCTAAGGAGAAGCCTGATAACACATATTGGACGATTCACTTTGATGGGTCCAGGCAGCTGGAAGGCTCAGGGGCTGGAGTTTTTTTGACTTCCCCACGAGGTGACAAATTTTGTTATGTTCTAAGGCTAATGCTTCCTTGTACTAACAACGCAACCGAATATGAGGATTTACTCCACGGCCTTCGAATGTCCAAGGAGATGAATTTAAGACGAGTCAGGTGTTTTGGCGACTCAGACCTTGTGGCTCGGCAAGTTTCAGGCACTTGGGATTCCAAAGACCCGCTCATGGCGGCTTATCATCGGGCGGTTGACAATATTGCTAGTCACTTTAAGGGTTACCCGGTGGAGCACCTTGATCAAAGGAAAAATGAGGCTGCTGATGCTTTGAGCTGGCTTGGGTCTCAACGTAAGCCGGTGCCCCCTGATGTGTTTCTTGATGTATTGCATAATCCTTCAGTCAAGTTACCATCAGAAGAGGACCTTGCTATTCCTGACCTGGAGGCGCAGTTGGTGGCAGCTCTCCATGCTATTCCTAATTGGATGCTTCCCTACTTGGCTTATATGACCCAGGGCGAGTTGCCAGAGGATGAAACTGTTGGGAAACGTAGCATGCAATTTCAAAAATTTCCTACACTCACGCAAGATCTATCTAGGAGATGCATAGCAACGAGAAGGGAAGACGTGTCCATGTACCCTCGTAGACCTAAAGTGGAAGCGTTTGCTCAACGTGGTTGATGTAATCGAATGTCTTATCATTCCAACCAGTCGAGTACCAAATGTATGGCACCTCCGAGTTCTGCAACATTCAGCGTGATGACGTCCCTCGAGCTCTTGATCCAGTAGAGGGACGAAGGAGTAGATGAGTTTTGTCAGCACGACGATGTGGTGACGGTGATGTGATCTGCGCAGGGCTTCGCCTAAGCACTACGAGAATATGACTGGAGGCGTATACTGTGGAGGGGGGCACCGCACACGGCTTGAAGCAATTGGTGTGTGTTCTAGGGGCGCCCCCCGTATATAAAGGAGGGAGGGAGAGGAGGCTAGCCTAGGCGCGCTCCAAGTGGGGGGAGTCCCACTTGCACTCCTAGTGGGATTCGGCCCCCTTTCCTTCTACCGGAAGGGAAAAGGGGGAAGGAGAGGGAGAGGGAGAAGGAAAGGGGGGTGCCGCCCCCTTCCCTAGTCCAATTCGGCCTCCTCCCTTGTGGGCTGGTTAGCCTCCCTCCTATGGCCCATATGGCCCATATCTTTCCCCGCGGAGTTCCGGTAACCCCTCAGGTACTCCGGTATGTACCTGATACACTCCGGAACCCTTCCGGTGTCCGAATACTCACTATTGCAGAATGCTGCTAACGCGACACTACGATCAGAGACCCTTCGAGAAACTATGTGCGACGCAATAATCAGAAACAGTGGTGTCAGAGAACAGTAAAAAATGTCCAAAATGTTTGCGATGATGGATGTATCAAACACGGTTCAGATTTTAGTTGTGTGTGCATGAAGGGCATACGGTTGAGTTCAATTAACTGTTTGCGATGAGGTGGAACAAAAGAAGCGGGTAGCCAGATGAAGGCGTGTGCGATACACCACATATGGTTCACTAGGATGAACTATTTGTGATTAGGCAACACAAAAGAAACGGTCAGGCAGATCAAGGTGTGTGCGATATACGGCATGCGATTCACTCAGATGAGCTGTTTGCGTTGAGACAAGAGAACAGAAATGGTTCAATATAACAAGATGTGTGTGATACATGGCAAATAGGTCTGTAATCAGAAATGTGTGCGAAGACCGATAATAACACAGACGATTGCTTCTAATAAGACATATGTGATATGCTCTGCCTACACAACATGTATTGGCCATTGGGGGATGGGCGGTCATTCGGATACGCCATAAGGATGCGAAGAGGCATCCTATATCAGCAAGGACTAGCTATTCCAATAGTAGCTCATCTAAGAGAACTCTCAAGTTAAGTGTGCTCAGGCTGGATCAACCATGGGATGGGTGACTGGATGGGAAGTTGTGTTGATGTTAAATTAACTAATAGGATGGGTCATATTGGTCAAATGACCAGAATGACCCATTCCCTCAGCTAAATTAACCTTGAGGTCCTTGTTTTTTATTTTTATTTTATTTTTTTAACATATGTTAAAGAAGGTCTACCGCATTACTTTTTGACAATGTGTATACGTGGCATACAGTTCATCCATCCAACCTATTTGTGATGGAATAAGCCATGTGTGTTGTGGGCAAACGCTTGCTAGTGTACAACCGTTTGCGATTCATGAATTCATCACTAACAGGTTCCCTAGTGTGGTCCGTGTTCGTCTCATCATTATCTACTTCTTGTGCTAGCTCGACGTTCCTTTATATTGTAAGTTTCCATTAATTGATGGCGTTCTATGAACATGCCCCCGTTTCCCGCCATTTCCTCACTTGTTTCCCGCCACCCATCGATATTGCACATAAACCTAGGCGCGGCGCGACGCATGGAGGCAACAAGCACCGCCTGTAGCACATCCACCTTTTCCAAGCATGCCAATGCACCAAAGCGCCGCCTCTGCCATCAACCTCGTCAATGAGGAAAACCAGAAGGTGCCACAGCCCGTCGAGGCCTCGGCGCTCCCCAGCAACGCGATGGACGACGCCGTGATGCGCGTCATCGCCAGGGTTGAGCAGACCTTTGGCGCATAGCGCTTCAGCGCCATGGATCAAGATAGGCATGTCAGCGCCAAGAGGCTACAACTCGCCGCACAACATGATCGATGGCGCGCCACAGAGCAAGCTAGGCGCATCCATGCCGATAGACTACGGCTCGCCGCACAGTGAGAGGTTGGAGCGCTGCAGAGCGAGAGGCGCGGCACGGCGCACAACAAGAGCGGATCCATCGGCACTTGCCTGCTGTCGACAGGGCGTCGCAACTGGGTACACGTCCCGTCAGTACCCCCATTCCTCGCTAAGAGTGGGCACAGGCCATCTGCGCTGTACTTGCACCAGAGGCCGGCCACGCCGTACTTGCACCGGGCGCCCGCCGCGCCGTTCGCATGGGTCACGCCGTTCGCCTTGTCCGCGGCCCGCTCGATACCAACGCGCTGGTTGGTAGGCTCGACCGCCTCCTTGGCCCAGGTGTCCACCTGGGCGCAGTAGAGGAACATGGCCTCGCATCCTCGAGGTGGTGATCTCCGATGAAATAGCCAACTTGGAGCTCGAGATCACACTCCAGATGTACAGTGAGCGTGTCGACCGCTTGGACGAACGCCTGCACGAGTTCAGGTAGAGCCAAGAGCTACCATAGGCAAGGGCTACTAGTCATGGTCTCATGGATGCGTTTTATTTTGTTGAGTCGTTTCGACGTGGATAGCTATGTATTCACAACAATCATACAATTGGTATTGCTCTGTTTCAATGTGTGTACTCTATTTTCTGTTCTTATATGTTCTGTTTCAATGTGTGTTTATACGCTTTCCATTCTGTATATGTGGATGATAACAGATAGATTCAAATTAGTACACAAAAACAGATAGAAAATGGAATTCATAATATATATATAATATTAATTGTTCATTAGTTCATCACAGAATATATATAATATCATCACATATACGTGATGATACTTAACTACTAGGTACAATGCATAAAATTAAAAACGAACAATACTAAAACTAATAATCCCTCCCGGGGCCAGTATTTCGGCAGCCCCTCGCCAGCATCTCCCTCGTGCGCGGCGTCTTCCCAGAGCGGAGGCAGTACTCCGCCTCCTCCGCCTCGCGGTGCTTGATGTGCCGATCTGCCTCTTGCAGGTGGACATGTGCGAACGATCTTGCCATTTTGTTGGACACCCACCGGAGCTCCTTGTTGGTGGCACGCTGGAGCTTATCGGCCCAGCTCCACGCAGCAACGAGGCGCCTAGCGCCTCTGGCCTTCCTCATGAAGTACCCGTCTTCGTACACCTCCTCCGCATGACGACGCGCCCGCCCCCAAAGCCCTGCCGCCTCCTTTTTCCAGGCGGCATCACGGGCTTCACAGGCCGCCTGCTACCTGGGATCCTCCTCCACCATCTCCTTCTTGAAAGCCACTTGCCTGGCTTTCTCAGCCGGCGGTAGCAACTTCGAAAGACAAAGATCATACTGGCCCCAAAACCAATCCAAAGTTGGGGGGTCCGGCGCAACCTCGTCCGACGGCGTGTAGGTGTCCTCGTCGCTGCTCTTCGAGTGAGCCTCCTCGGGGGGGTGGCAACTCCTCGTCGGCGCGTGGGCAGGCCGGCGGCGCCATGGCAGAGATTTGAGATAGATAGATAGATAGAGAGAGAGAGAGAGAGAGAGAGAGGGCGAGCAAGGGGAGGATCTAGATGAGAATGCAGGCGGGACGACGTGAGCAAGGTAGTATTTATTGGCGGCCGGAATCTAGATCGTCGGGAACAGTACACGCGTCGGTCGCCGGAATTTACGAGTACTGTAGTGTGAATTACACACGATTCCCATAGCAAAATCCGTGTGTGAATATAATAGCTGACGGTTCCCAATGTAGAACCGCGTCTGATTAATAAAGCCCGCCACCCACCTTCCAAAACTCGAGGCGCGAAATAGAGTGCTAATCGTGTGGGGCCGGTTGTCTTGCCAGATTTTAGATCTTCTTTCTTGAACACCAGATATTTACATCGTCTGGTGATTTTTGAACTCACACACAAGTTCATAAATATGATTTTTCAAACCGTTATGGTTAGCCGTTGCATGTAGATGTAGTTCAAATTTTAATTACGGTCATTAATGGCTAGGAAATCACTTAAATGTCTTCAAAAGGTCAAATGACCCCTGAAATTTTCCAAATTTTCACATGACAGTTAGTATAAGTGCACATTACACATAGAAAAGTTTTGAAGGCCGTAAGAGGAAGCTATCTGCTGTTCGTCATCAAACATGCATTGTTCCCTCTCGGAACCACGAACCTTCTAGTGAGTTGCTCCGGTTTGTGAGGGGTGTGTGTCCAAACTTTCGTTAAGCAAGCCAATTTTTGTACCACATCATCTTGGTGGCATGACATTACATCAAGCAAAGTTTCATGTTTTTCTGATCATTTTTTTATTCTTTTGGAATAAAAATGCCATGGCACTCCATGCATGTACATGTGTCCATGCCGTGAGGCCAATATATTTGAAAATTCCTTCTAATTTACTGCACATGGAATTAACTCACAGACAAGTACACAAATATGATTTTTCAAACCGTTATGGTTAGCCATTGCATGTACATCTAGTTCAAATTTGAATTCGGTCGTTAAATGGCTAGGAAATCACTTAAATGTCTTCAAAAGGTCAAATGACCCTGAAATTTTCCAACTTTCCACATGACAGTTAGTATCAGTGCACATTACATGTAGAAAAATTTTGAAGGCCGTAATAGGAAGCTATCTGCTGTTCGTCATCAAACATGCATTGTTCCCTCTTGGAACCACGAGCCTTCTAGTGAGTTGCTCCGGTTTGTGAGGGGTGTGTGTCCAAACTTTTGTCAAGCAAGCCAACTTTTGTACCACATCATCTTGGTGGCATGACATTACATTAAGCAAGGTTTCATGTTTTTCTGATCATTTTTTAATTTTTTGGAATAACAATGCCATGGCACTCCATGCATGTACATGCATGTGTCCATGCCGTGAGACAAATATGTTTGAAAATTCCTTCTAATTTACTGCACATGGAATTAACTCGCACACAAGTACACAAATATGATTTTTCAAACCGTTATGGTTAGCCGTTACATGTACATCTAGTTCAAATTTGAATTACGTATGATCATTAAATGGCTAGGGAATCACTTAAATCTCTTTAAAAGGTCAAATGACCCCTGAAATTTTCCAATTTTTCACATGACAGTTAGTATCAGTGCACACTACACGTAGAAAATTTTCTAAGGCCGTAAGAGGAAGCTATCCGTCGTTCTTCATCAAGCATGCATTGTTCCCTCTCAGAACCACAAGCCTTCTAGTGAGTCGCTCCGGTTTGTGAGGGGTGTGTCTCCAAACTTTCGTCAAGCAAGCCAATTTTTGTACCACATCATCTTGGTGGCATGACATTACATCAAGCAAGGTTTCATGTTTTTTGATCATTTTTTAATTTTTTGGAGTAACAATGCCATGGCACTCCATGCATGTACATGCATGTGTCCATGCCGTGATACCAATGTTTGAAAATTCCTTCTAATTTACTGCACATGGAATTAACTCGCACACAAGTACATAAATATGATTTTTCAAACCTTTATGGTTAGCCGTTGCATGTACATCTAGTTCAAATTTGAAATACGTACGGTCATTAAATGGCTAGGAAATCACTTAAATCTCTTTAAAAGGTCAAATGACCCCTGAAAATTTTCCAAATTTTCACATGACAGTTAGTATCAGTGCACATTAAACGTAGAAAAAATTTGAAGGCCGTAAGGGGAAGCTATCCGCCATTCGTCATCAAACATGCATTGTTCTCTATAAGAACCATGAGCCTTCTAGTGAGGTACTCCGGTTTGTGAGGGGTGTGTGTCCTAACTTTCGTCAAGCAAGCCAATTTTTGTACCACATCATCTTGGTGGCATGACATTACATCAAGCAAGGTTTCATGTTTTTCTGATCATTTTTAATTTTTTGGAATAACAATGCCATGGCACTTCATGCATGTACATGTATGTGTCCATGCTGTGAGACCAATATGTTTGAAAATTCCTTCTAATTTACTACACATGGAATTAACTCGCACACAAGTACACAAATATGATTTTTCAAACCGTTATGGTTAGCTTTTGCATGTACATCTAGTTCAAATTTGAATTACGTACGGTCATTAAATGGCTAGGAAATCACTTAAATCTCTTTAAAAGGTCAAATGACCCTTGAAATTTTCGAAATTTTCACATGATAGTTAGTATCGGTGCACATTACACGTAGAAAATTTTTGAAGGCCATAAGAGGAAGCTATCTACCATTCATCAGCAAACATGCATTGTTCCCTCTCGGAACCACGAGCCTTCTAGTGAGTTGCTCCGGTTTGTGAGGGGTGTGTGTCCAAACTTTCGTCAAACAGGCAAATTTTTGTACCACTTCATCTTGGTGGTATGACATTACCTCAAGCAAGGTTTCATGTTTTTAATTTTTTGGAATTTAAATGCCATGGCACTCCCTGCTTAATTATGTCATAGCTGTTAGACCAATATGTTTGAAAAATCCTTCCAATTTACTGCACGTGGAATTAAATCGCAGACAAGTACACAAAATATGACTTTTCAAACCGTTTTGGTTAGCTACTGCATGTACATGTAGTTCAAATTTTAAATTACGGTCATTAAATGGCTAGAAAATCACTTAAGTTGTTCGATTCAGTAAGTCTGGTATGTGTGTTGTACGCTCTTTTGTGTGCCCAAATTAGCAAGCGATGTTAAATTATGCAATGACGTACGCGGGGAAATTAACACCAAAATTTCAATTTTCAAACTCATCCCATGCGCGTTAAGTAGAAGAATCGTTTGCGATGCACACTATTGTTCAAAGTGAATGGTGTCCGGCGGCACCGCGTGCAAAGTTTCCCTCCACATTTCGAAATTTTTGGCCTACCGCCGAAATATCTACCCTCCCCCTCCCCATACCCTTTTCTCCCTGACCACAAGTCATATTTCCCATGTTTCCCCCTTCCTTCCTTCCTAAGCTATAGCCGCTTCGTCGCTTGCTTCCTCGCTCTCGTCGTCTCGCATCCTACCACTGGGGTCTCCATGGTCTTCTTCAAAGACCTCTCCAGCGGTTCCTCCTCCGACGACGACTCCACCACCCGGGTATGCCTCTGTTCTCTCTCTCGGGCTATGATACGTCCATTTTGCATCATGCTTTTATATCAATATTTATTGCATTATGGGATGTTATTACAAATTGTATCTCATTACTTATGGCTATTCTCTCTTATTTTACAAGGTTTACCATGAAGAGGGGAATGCTTGGTGGAATTCAGGTGGAAAAGGAGCAAACGTTGGAAACCTATTCTGCACAGCTCCAAAAGTCCTGAGACTCCACGAAACAACTTTTTGGATTTAATAAGAATTTATGAGCGAAAGAAATAGGCCAGGGGGCCCACACCTTGTCCAGGAGACAGGGGGGCGTCCCCCCTATAGGGCGCACCCCCTATCTCCTGGGCCCCCTGGTGGGCCTCCGGCGTCCATCTTCTGCTATATCATCACTTTTACCCTGGAAAAAATCATGGGTAAGCTTACGGCATGAAACTCCGCCGCCACGAGGCGGAACCTTGGCGGAATCAATCTAGGGCTCTGGCAGAGCTGTTCTGCCGGGGACACTTCCCTCCGGGAGGGGGAAATCATCACCAACATCATCACCAACGATCCTCTCATCGGGAGGGGGTCAATCTCCATCAACATCTTCACCAGCACCATCTCCTCTCAAAACCCTACTTCATCTCTTGTATCCAATCTTGTATCAAAACCACAAATTGGTACCTGTGGGTTGCTAGTAGTGTTGATTACTCCTTGTAGTTGATGCTAATTGGTTTACTTGGTGGAAGATCATATGTTCAGATCCTTTATGCATATTATTACTCCTCTGATTATGAACATGAATATGATTTGTGAGTAGTTACGTTTGTTCCTGAGGACATGGGTGAAGTCTTGCTATTAGTAGTCATGTGAATTTGGTATTCGTTCGATATTTTGATGAGATGTATGTTGTATTTTCCTCTAGTGGTGTTATGTGAACGTCGACTACATGACACTTCACCATTATTTGGGCCTAGAGGAAGGCATGGGGAAGTAATAAGTAGATGATGGGTTGCTAGAGTGACAGAAGCTTAAACCCTAGTTTACGCGTTGCTTCGTTAGGGGATGATATGGATCCATACGCTTAATGATGTGGTTAGGTTTACCTCAATACTCCTTTTTGTAGTTGCAGATGCTTGCAATAGGGGTTAATCATAAGTGGGATGCTTGTCCAAGTTAGGGCAGTACCCAAGTACCAGTCTACCCACGTATCAAATTATCAAAGTACCGAACGCGAATCATATGAACGTGATGAAAACTAGCTTGAAGATAATTCCCAATTTGTCCTCGGGAGCTCCTTTACCATTATTAGAATTTGTCCAGGCTTATCCTTTGCTACATAAAGGATTGGGCCACCTTACTGCACTTTCTTTACTTTATTTACTTGTTGCTCGTTACTATTTATCTTATCACAAAACTATCTATTACCTACAATTTCAGTGCTTGCAGAGAAAACCTTACTGAAAACCGCTTATCATTTCCTTTTGCTCCTCGTTGGGTTCGACACTCTTACTTATCGGAAGGGCTACAATATATCCCCTACACTTGTGGGTCATCAGGCTATGACTTTGAATGAAGGATTTTTACCCGGCAGTCGATTTGAGTCCTTTCTTCCTCTTGTAGTTCCCTAGGATCTTCAGTTCCAACGAATGGAGCGGGGTATCAGAAGATCTGTCTGCTCATTGTTACCATCAATCTCCATGAAGGAAGCTAGTTGTGTTTGAATTTGTGGATAGTGGGAGGAAGTTTCTGGCATGTGACGAGAAGGTTAGATCCTCTTTCGTTGTTACAAATCATTTGTTAGATGTGATTCAGACACTGTCACGGTCCCAACCCATTCATACCACACCTTCAACCAAACGCATCCTAAGACAGTGTCACAGTTTGTACCTAGTATCTAAAAATGTTGCCATCTCATCAGCGGTGCCATTAGAAAATTATTTGGCACCACTTCAGCAGTTTGTGGGGCCAACTTGTCCACACATTCGAGCAACCAAACAGTAAAATACTAAATCTTTATTCCATGAAGGAACTGGGCGCCGGAGCATCTAGGTGCTCCAGAGTTCGGGTCCCTTATTTTTTTCTGCTGCATCGGCTTGCCAGTGCAGGGCACCGGTGCGATATGTAGCAACAGTTGTCTTTACACCGGTTTCTGCATACATAGTGGACGCCTTAGTGCTATTAGTTCTTTGTTACTAAATTTGTGCATGTACACACATGTTAGTATCAATTTGCTGTCATCAAACAACTTCACTATCTTTGTTGCGATTATATTTACCTTCCTCATAAAATGTTCAATTTGTTATTTATAGTAAATGAGTAAGAACTTGTAGCGTTGTTGTAGTTAATTATAGCTTCTGATGTTTCAGAATTTGGTTGTTGTCTCAGTAGCAATTAATTCATTTGCACATTGATCTTTTTGAGAAGATATGTGATAATTAACCTATTTCTTTAGTTTTTCAAAATAAGTATTTGGTGATTTTCTATGTTGCTATAAACCCATTTCCCCTACAATTGTTACTGATCTAGTTTTAAATATTATAGGATGAACGGAAGTGTTCTTACTTGGAGTGGGTTGATCAAGAGTGGCCACAGTCTTTGAAGATGTGCCTTGCAAAGCTCCAGAGCATGTATGAGGAAGAGAACAGAGGTAGGCTTAAAGAAAGTGTTGTCAACACTGAAGAATATTTGAAGAAGCGGGATAAAAAGAGGAAGGTGGAGAATGAGCTCGGATTTTTTAAATTAGACTTTGCTAAGATGGTGTTGGCGAAGGAGGAGGCACTTTCCGAGTTGGCCAGTGCAAAACAGGTTCTTACTAAACTCAAAGCAGAGGTGGATAAGATGAGCCTGGATGATCTCGATTAGGGAAATGAATATATTTTTCTAATATTGTTCTTATGAAGCTGAACTAGCTATATGTTGTATTGTGCTGTTTTCAGGTAGCTATTGTACTGTGATGTTAAAATATATTTATGTGCCTGATATGAAATTGGCAAACAACTGTTCGATATGAAATGTGAATTTGCGTAATGCTAGAGTTATTAATTGCAAACTAATAAACCTGCTAAATGGGTCATGGAACTTTGCAAACGGTTCTAGCAGTAAAAACGCTTGTGGTGGATAGCCCAATGCCACACAGTTTTCTTCATCAAATCGTGTGTGATGTAGTTGATAAAAGCAAACGGTTAACCAAGGCAGAGCGTGTGTGATAGTTACGCGTATCACACACGTGCCTATACATAAACCTGTGTGGGATGTACATACGAACGGAAACGTTTTCCCTGGATTGACTGTGTGGGATGTACATAAGAACGGAAACGTATTCCTTGGATTGACTGTGTGTGATATACATACCTACAAAAATGTTTTTCTGGGATTCACCGTATGGGATGTACATACCTATGGAAATGTTTTCTGGGATTCGCCGTGTGGGATGTACATACCTACAAAAATGTTTTCTGGGATTCACTGTGTGGGATGTACATACCTACGTAAATGATTGGGTATCCGTGGGTCACCCGATCGCACACGAACTCATTTGGTGTCCCAGGAGGGCCTATCCTCGACGGTTTATGGGTCGTGTGGGAAGGACCCCCTAATCGCCCACACTCACTAGGTGAAGGTTCCAAATGCCGTCGCGGAAATGGGTTTAAAACCGTTTGTATAGCACCGACGCGTACCAGTGACTACCTTCCAATATATCAATCTTCACCTCTCGACCATTTCGAGACTCCTTGTCATGTTCATGATCTCATCCGAGACAATGAGCAACCTTCGGTCACCAAAACACATAACTCATATAATACATATTGTCATCGAACGTTAAGCATGCGGACCCTACGGGTTCGAGAACTATGTAGACATGACCGAGACACCTCTCCGGTCAATAACCAATAGCGGAACCTGGATGCTCATATTGGTTCCCACATATTCTATGAAGATCTTTATCGGTCGAACCGCTATGTCAACATACGTTATTCCCTTTGTCATTGGTATGTTACTTGCCCGAGATTCGATCGTCGGTATCTTCATACATAGTTCAATCTCGTTAGCGGCAACTCTCTTTACTCGTTCCGTAATGCATCATCCCGCAACCAGCTCACTAGTCACATTGCTTGCAAGGCTTCATATGATGTGCATTACCGAGAGGTCCCAGAGATACCTCTCCGATACTCGAAGTGACAAATCCTAATCTCGACCTATGCCAACTCAACAAACACCTTTGTAGATACCTGTAGAGCATCTTTATGATCACCCAGTTACGTTGTGACGTTTGATAGCACACAAGGTATTCCTTTGGTGTCCGGGAGTTGCATAATCTCATAGTCGGAGGAATATGTATTTGACATGAAGAAAGGAGTAGCAATAAAATTGAACGATCATTATGCTAAGCTAACAGATGGGTCTTGTCCATCACATCATTCTCCTAATGATGTGATTCCATTCATCAAATGACAACACATGTCCATGGCTAGGAAACTTAACCATCTTTGATTAACTAGCTAGTCTAGTAGAGGCATACTAGGGACACGGTGTTTTGTCTATGTATTCACACATGTATCAAGTTTCCGATTAATATAATCCTAGCATGAATAATAAACATTTATCATGATATAAGGAAATATAAAATAACAACTTTAT
The DNA here is from genome assembly GCA_021437245.1 of Aegilops speltoides. NCBI lineage: Eukaryota > Viridiplantae > Streptophyta > Magnoliopsida > Poales > Poaceae > Aegilops > Aegilops speltoides. Next base: position 375,069,347 of record CM038142.1, read on the forward strand.
TATTGCCTCTAGGGCATATTTACTTCAGTCTCCCACTTGCACTAGAGTCAATAACCTAGTTCACATTGCCATGTGACTTAACACCAATAGTTCAGATCTTTGTGTGATTAACACCCATAGTTCACATCGCCATGTGACCAACACCCAAAGGGTTTAATAGAGTCAATAATCTAGTTCATATCGCTATGTGATTAACACCCTGAAGGTACTAAGGTGTGATCATGTTTTGCTTGTGAGAGAAGTTTAGTCAACGGGTCTGCCACATTCACAACCGTATGTATTTTGGAAATTTTCTATGTCTACAATGCTCTGCATGGAGCTACTCTAGCTAATTGCTCCCACTTTCAATATGTATCCATAATGAGACTCGGAGTCATCCGAATTGGTGTAAAAGCTTGCATCCAAATAACTCTTTACGACGAACACTTTATCACCTCCATAACCGAGAAATACTTCCTTAGTCCTCTTAGATAACTAAGGATAATTTGACCACTATCCAGTGATCCACTCCTGGATCACTATCGTACCCCCTTGCCAAACTTATAGCAAGGCACACAACTAGTTTGGTACATAGCATGACACACTTTATAGAACCTATGTCTAAGGCATAGGGAATGACTTTCATTCTCTTTCTATTCTCTGCTGTGGTCGGGTTTTGAGTCTAACTCAACTTTACACCATGCAACACAGGCAAGAACTCCTTCTTTGCCTGTTCGATTTTGAACTACTTCAAAATCTTGTCAAGGTATGTACTCATTGAAAAAACTTATCAAGCGTCTTGATCTATCTCTATAGATCTTGATGCCCAATATGTAAGCAGCTTCACCGAGGTCTTTCTTTGAAAAACTCCTTTCAAACTCTCCTTTATGCTTTCCAGACAATTCTACATCATTTCCGATCAACAATATGTCATCCACATATAATATCAGAAATGCTACAGAGCTCCCACTCACTTTCTTGTAAATACAGGCTTCATTTTAAGTCTGTATAAAACCATATGCTTTGATCACCTCATCAAAGGGTATATTCCAACTCCGAGATGCTTGCACCAATCCATTGATGGATCGCTGGAGCTTGCACACTTTGTCAGCACCTTTATGATCGACAAAACCTTCTGGTAGTATCATATACAACTCTTCTTAGAGATATCCATTTAAGGAATGCAGTTTTGATATCCATTTGCCTGATTTCATGAAATAAGGCAATTGCTAACATGATTCAGACGGACTTAAGCATCGCTACGGTTGAGAAAGTCTCATCATAGTCAACCCCTTGAAATTGTCAAAAATCTTTTTGCGACAAGTCGAGCTTTGTAGAAAGTAACATTACCATCATCATCAGTCTTCTTCTTGAAGATCCATTTATTCTCTATGGATTGCCGATCATCGGGCAAATCCATCAAAGTCCATACTTTGTTCTTTATACATGGATCCTATCTCAGATTTCGTAGCCTCAAGCCATTTATTGGAATCTGGGCTCATCATAGCTTCTTCATAGTTCGTAGGTTCGTCATGGTCAAGTAACATGACTTCATGAACGGGATTACCGTACCACTCTGGTGCGGATCGTGCTCTGGTTGACCTACGAGGTTATGTAGCAACTTGATCTGAAGTTTCATGATCATTATCATTAGCTTCCTCTCTAATTGGTGTAGGCATCACAGGAACGGATTTCTTGGATGAGCTACTTTCCAAATTGAGAGAATGTACAATTACCTCATCAAGTTCCACTTTCCTCCCACTCACTTCTTTCGAGAGAAACTCCTTCTCTAGAAAGGTTCCATTCTTGGCAACAAAGATCTTGCCTTCGGATCTGTGATAGAAGGTGTACCCAATTTTTTTCCTTAGGGTATCTTATGAAGACGCACTTCTCCAATTTGGGTTCGAGCTTATCAGGCGGTGTCATCTCAACAGATTTTGACGGCGCCCTGTTTCACATGAATGCAGTTGTCTCTAATGCATAACCCCAAAACGATAGTGGTAAGTCGGTAAGAGTCATCATAGTTCGCACCATATCTAATGAAGTGCGGTTACGACATTCGGACATACCATTACGCTGTGGTGTTCCAGGTGGCGTGAGATGTGAAACTATTCCACATTGTTTTAAATGAAGGTCAAACTCGTAACTCAAATATTCACCTCCACGATCAGATCGTAGAAACTTTTATTTTCTTGTTACGATGATTCTCCACTTCACTCTAAAATTATTTGAACTTTTCAAATGTTCCAGACTTGTGTTTCATTAAGTAGATATACCCATATCTGCTCAAATCATATCTGAAGGTCAGAAAATAACGATACCTGCCATGAGCTTCAACACTCATCAGACCGCATACATCGGTATGTATTATTTCCAATAAGTCATTAGCTCGTTTCGTTGTTCCGGAGAATGGAGTTTTAGTCATCTTTCCCATAAGGCACGGTTCGCAAGTATCAAATGATTCATAATCAAGTAATTCCAAAAGTCCATCTGCATGGAGTTTTTCATGCGCTTTACACCGATATGACCTAAATGGCAGTGCCAAAAATATGTTGCACTATCATTATCAACTTTGCATCTTTTGTCATCAATATTATGAATATGTGTATCACTACGATCGAGATTCAATAAACCATTAACATTAGGTATATGACCATATAAGGTTTTATTCATGCAAATATAATAACAATTATTCTCTGTCTTGAATGAATAACTGTATTGTAATAAACATGATCCTATCTTATTCATGCTCAACGCAAACACCAAATAACATTTATTTAGGTTCAATACTAATCCCGAAGGTATAGGGAGTGTGCGATGATGATCATATCAATCTTGGAACCACTTCCAACACACATCGTCACTTCACCCTCAACTAGTCTCCATTTATTCTGCAACTCTTGTTTCGAGTTACTAATCTCAGCAACCGAATAGGTATCAAATACCCAGGGGCTACTATGAGCACTATAAGGTACACATCAATAACATGTATATCAAATATACTTTTGTTCACATTGCCATCCTTCTTATCCGCCAAATATTTGGGGTAGTTCCGCTTCTAGTGACCATTTTCCTTTGCACTAGAAGCACTCAGTTTTAGGCTTAGGTCCACCTTTGGGATCTTCACGGGAATGGATGCTTGCTTGCCATTCTTCTTGAAGTTCCCATTCTTTCCTTTTGCCCTTTTCTTGAAACTAGTGGGCTTATCAATCATCAACACTCGATGCTCTTTCTTGATTTCTACCTTCGTCGATTTCAGCATCACGAAGAGCTCGGGAATCATTTTCGTCATCCCTTGCATATTGTAGTTCATCACGAAGTTCCAGTAACTTGGTGATACTGACTAGAGAACTCTGTCAATTACTATCTTATCTGGAAGATGAACTCCCACTTGATTCAAGAAATTTTAGTAATCAGACATTCTGAGCACATGCTAACTGGTTGAGCTATTCTCCTCCATCTTGTAGGCGAAGTACTTGTCAAAGGTCTCATACCTCTCGACACGGGCATGAGCCTGAAATACCAGTTCAGATCTTGGAACATCTCATACGCTCCGTGGCGTTCAAAACGTTTTTGAAGTCCCGGTTCTAAGCCGTAAAGCATGGTGCACTAAACTATCAAGTAGTCATCGTACCGATCTTGTCAAATGTTCATAACATCTGCATAAGCTCCTGCAACAGGTCTGTCACCTAGCAGTGCATCAAGGACATAATTCTTCTATGCAGCAATGAGGATAATCCTCCGATCACGGAGCCAGTCTGCATCATTCCTACTATCATCTTTCAACTTAGTTTTCTCTAGGAGCATATCAAAAATAAATGGGGAGCTACAATGCGAGCTATTGATCTGCAACATAATTTGCAAATACTATCAGGACTAAGTTCATGATAAATTAAGTTCAATTAATCATATTACTTAAGAATTCCCACTTAGATAGACATCCCTCTAGTCATCTAAATGATACGTAATCCAAATCAACTAAACCATGTTTGATCATCACATGAGATGGAGTAGTCATCAATGGTGAACATCTCTATGTTGATCATATCCACTATATGATTCATGTTCGACCTTTCGGTCTCCAGTCTTCTGAGACCATATCTGTATATGCTAGGCTCGTCAATTTTAACCCGAGTATTCCGCATGTGCAAAACTGGCTTGCACCCGTTGAATTTGAACGTAGAGCCTATCACACCCGATCATCATGTGGTGTCTCTGCACGAAGAACTTTCGCAACAGTGCATACTAGGGGAGAACACTTATACCTTGAAATTTTAGTAAGGGGTCATCTTATAATGCTACCATCTTACTAAGAAAAATAAGATGCATAAAATATAAACATCGCATGCAATCAAAATATGTGACATGATATGGCCATCATCATCTTGTGCTTTTGATCTCCGTCACCAAAGCAACATCATGATCTCCATCGTAGCGTCATGGTCATCTCACCAACTATTGCTTCTACGACTATCACTACCGCTTTATAAAGTAAAGCAATTACATGGCGTTTGTATATCATACAATAGAGCAAAAACCATAAGGCTCATGCCAGTTGCCAATAACTTTTACAAAACATGATCATCTCATCCAACAACGTATATCACATCATGTCTTGACCATTTCACATCAAAACAAGCCATGCAAAAACAAGTTAGACGTCCTGTACTTTGTTGTTGCAAGTTTTACGTGGATGCTACAGGCTTCTAGCAAGAACCGTACTTACCTACGGCACAAAACCACAACAATGATTTATCAAGTTTGCTATTTTGACCTTTACAAGGACCGGCCGCTGTCAAATTCGATTCAACTAAAGTTGGAGAAGCAGACACCCGCCAGCCACCTTTATGCAAAACTAGTTGCATGTCTGTCGGTGGAACTGGTCTCATGAACGTGGTCATGTAAGGTTGGTCTGGGCCGCTTCATCCAACAATACCACCGAATCAAAATAAGACATTGGTGGTAAGCAGTATGACGATCACCGCCCACAACTCTTTGTGTTCTACTCGTGCATATCATCTACTTATAGACCTGGCTCGGATGCACTGTTGGGAAATGTAGCATGCAAGTTCAAAAATTTCCTACGCTCACGCAAGATCTATGTAGGAGATTACCAACGAGATTGGAAGAGTGTGTCCACGTACCCTCGTAGACCGAAAGCGGAAGCGTTTGCTCAACGCGGTTGATGTAGCCGATTGTCTTCTCGTTCTGACCGATTGAGTACCGAATGTACGACACCTCTGAGTTCTGCACACGTTCAGTGCGATAACGTCCCTCGAGCTCTTGACCCAGCAGAGGGTTGAAGGAGTAGATGAGTTTCGTCAGCACGCCATCATGGTGACGGTGACGGTGATGTCATCCGCGCAGGTCTTCGCCTAAGCACCGCGAGAATATGACCGGAGGCATAAACTGTGGAGGGGGGCGCCGCACATGGTTTGGAGCAATTGGTGTGTGTTCTAGGGGAACCCCCTGTATATAAAGGAGGGAGGGAGAGGAGGCCGGCCTAGGCGCGCTCCAAGTGGGGGGAGTCCCACTTGGACTCCTAATGGGATTCGCCCCCCCCCCCTTCCTTCTACCGGAAGGGGAAAGGGGGAAGGAGAGGGAGAGGGAGAAGGAAAGAGGGGTGCTGCCCCCCTTCCCTAGTCCAATTCGGCCTCCTCCCTTGTGGGCTGGTTAGCCTCCCTCCTATGGCCCGTATGGCCCATATCTTTCCCCGAGGGGTTCTGGTAACCCCTCCGGTACTACGGTATCTGATACACTCTGGAACCCTTCCGGTGTCTGAATACTACCTTCAAATATATTAATATGTACCTCTCAGCCATTTTGAGACTCCTCGTCATGTCCGTGATCTCATCCAGGACTTTGAACAACCTTCGATCACCAAAACACATAACTCATATAATACATATCGTCATCGAATGTTAAGCGTGCGGACCCTACGGGTTCGAGAACTATGTAGACATAACCGAGACACCTCTCCGGTCAATAACCAATAGCGGAACCTGGATGCTCATATTGGTTCCCACATATTCTACGAAGATCTTTATCGATCGAACCGCTATGTCAACATACGTTATTCCCTTTGTCATCGGTATGTTACTTGCCCGAGATTTGATCGTCGGTATCTTCATACCTAGTTCAATCTCATTACCGGCAAGTCTCTTTACTCGTTCCGTAATGCATCATCCCGCAACCAATTCATTGGTCACATTGCTTGCAAGGCTTCATACCTAGGTCAATATCGATTTATGCCAACCCAACAAACACCTTTGGAGATACCTGTAGAGCATCTTTATAATCACCCAGTTATGTTGTGACGTTTGATATCACACAAGGTATTCCTCTAGTGTCCGGGAGTTGCATAATCTCAAAGTCGGAGGAATATGTATTTGACATGAAGAAAGCAGTAGCAATAAAACTGAACGATCATTATGCTAAGCTAACGTATGGGTCTTGTCCATCACATCATTCTCCTAATGATGTGATCCCGTTCATCAAATGACAACACATGTCCATGGCTAGAAAACTTAACCATCTTTGATTAATGAGCTAGTCTAGTAGAGGCATACTAGGGACACGGTGTTTTGTCTATGTATTCACACATGTATCAAGTTTCCGATTAATACAATTCTATCATGAATAATAAACATTTATCATGATATAAGGAAATATAAAATAACAACTTTATTATTGCCTCTAGAGCATATTTCCTTCAGAAACTTTGGCAAGACAAATAACCAGGAGGTCTAAGTCTATGACTATTGTCAATGGTGAGTTAGACCGATGAAGTGTGACAGGCATGTTTCAACGTTGTGTTTCTCCTGAAGAGGGTTGATGACCCACATGTATAGGGGATCTATCATTGTCCTTTTGATAATTAAGAGTGTCTAACCCAACAAGGAGCTGAAGGAAATGACAAGCGATTTTTAGCAAGGTATTCTCTGCAAGCACCAAAATTATCGGTAATAGACAATTTTATGATAAGATAATTCGTAACGAGTAACAAGCAAGAAAAGTAACTTAGGTGCAACAAGGTGGCCCAAGCCTTTGTGTAGCAAAGGACAAGCCTGGACAAATTCTGCAAAGCACTCCCGAGGACACATGGGAATTACTGTCAAGCTAGTTTTCATCATGCTCATTGATGACCCACAAGTATACGACATAGTTGTAGCCTCTTTCGATAAGTAAGAGTGTCGAACCCAACGAGGAGCTAAAGGTAGAACAATTATTCTCTCAAGTCCTATCGACCACTTATACGACTCTACGCACGCTTGACGTTCACTTTACCTAGAACAAGTATGAAACTAGAGGTACTTTGTAGGTGTGATAGGATAGGTTTGCAAGATAATAAAGAGCACATAAACATAAACTAGGGGCTATTTAGATAAAGATGCAATAAAGTAAATATAGCGAGTGTGGAGAAGTGGTGGTAGGAGTTGTGAAATTGTCCCTAAGCAACTGACTATGTTACTAGACCGGTAATCACTATTGCAATTCTATTTGAGGGAGAGGCATAAGCTAACATACTTTCTCTACTTGGATCATATGCACTTATGATTGGAACTCTAGCAAGCATCCGCAAATACTAAAGATTCATTAAGGTAAAACACAACCATAGCATTAAAGTATCAAGTCCCCTTTATCCCATACGCAAACAACCTACTTACTCGGTCTGCGTGTACATCACTCACGCCACCCACCATAAGCAAATCATAAACATATTGCAAACCCTACAGCGGGAATCCCTCACGCTTGCGCGACACGGAGGGCACAATTGGACAGCACCAATAATAAAACATGCAACTCAAACAAATCATAGCAATTCATCAATCACCGATAGGACAACAAAAATCTACTGAGACATCATAGGATGGCAACACATCATTGGAAAATAATATGAAGCATAAAGCACCATGTTCAAGTAGAGGGTACAGCGGGTTGCGGGAGAGTGGACCGCTGAATATAGATGGGGGAAGGTGATGGAGATGTTGGTGAAGATGGCGGAGGTGTTGCTGAAGATCGCGGTGATGATGATGGCCCCCGGCGGCGTTCCGGTGCCACAGGAAGAAAAGGGGAGAGACCCCACCTTCTTCTTCTTCTTCCTTGACCTTCTCCCTAGATGGGAGAAGGGTTTCCCCTCTGGTCCTTGGCTCCCATGTCTTGGGAGGGGCGAGAGCCCCTCCGAGATTGGATCTATCTCTCTGTTTCTGCGTTCCCAGATTCTGCCCCTTCACCGTCTCTTTTATATCCGAAGATCCGTAACTCCGATTGGGGTGGATCTTTCGCCCAGATCTTTATCATACAATTAGCTTTCTTGCGGCAAAAGAAGAGCGTCAACCGCCTTACGGGGGGCCCAGGAGAGTCCAGGGCGTGCCTGCCTCCCTAGGGCGCGCTCCCTATCTCCTGGCCCCCTCGGGCACCGTCTCGCGTTGATTTTACTTCCCAAAAATCACAAAGATTCCAAAATAATTCTCCGTCTGTTTTTATCCCATTTGGACTCCGTTTGATATTGGGTTTCTGCGAGACAAAAAACATGCAACAGACAGGAACTGGCACTGGACACTGGATCAATATGTTAGTCCCAAAAAATGGTATACAAAGTTGCCAAAAGTATATGAAAGTTGAATAATATTGGCATGGAACAATCAAAAATTATAGATACCACGGAGATGTATCACTCATATGATTTCCGTTCGTTACTTTGATAATTTCATATGTGGGTGGCTCGGTGCTTGGGTGATGTCCTTACTTGGACAAGCCTCCCACCTATTATTAACCCCTCTCGCAAGCATCCACAACTACAAAATAAGAATTAAGATAAATCTAACCATAACATGAAACATATGGATCCAAATCAGCCCCTTACAAAGCAATGCATAAACTAGGGTGTGCTATGTCTCGAGCTTGCGTTGGTTTTCCCCGAAGAGGAGGGGGTGATGCAGCACAGTAGCGTAAGTATTTCCCTCAGTTTTTGAGAACCAAGGTATCAATCCAGTAGGAGGTCACGCGCAAGTCCCTCGTACCTGCACAAAACGATAGCAACTCGCAACCAACGCTTAGGGGTTGTCAATCCCTTCACGGTCACTTACAAGAGTGAGATCTGATAGAGATAATATTTTTGGTATTTTTGGTATAAAGATGCAAAGTAAAAGGTAAAAGCAAAACAAGTAAATAAAGTGATGGAGATTGATATGATGATAATAGACCCGGGGGCCATAGGTTTCACTAGTGGCTTCTCTCAAGAGCATAAGTATTCTACGGTGGGTGAACAAATTACTGTTGAGCAATTGATAGAATTGAGCATAGTTATGAGGTTATCTAGGTATGATCATGTATATAGGCATCACGTCCGAGACAAGTAGATCAAGCGATTCGCATCTACTACTATTACTCCACTCATCGACCGCTATCCGGCATGCATCTAGAGTATTAAGTTAAAAAAGAGTAACGCCTTAAGCAAGATAACATGATGTAGAGGAATAAATTCATGCAATATGATAAATACCCCATCTTGTTATCCTCGATGGCAACAATACAATCGTGCCTTGCAACTCTTTACATCCTTGAGTAAGGACACGCAAGATTGAACCCAAAGCTAAGCACTTCTCCCATTGCAAGAACTACCAATCTAGTTGGCCAAACCAAACGGATAATTTGAAGAGACTTGCAAAGATAACTCAATCATACATAAAAGAATTCAGAGAAGATTCAAATATTATTCATAGATAAGCTGGATCATAAACCCACAATTCATCAATCTCAACAAACACACCGCAAAAAGAAGATTACATCGAATAGATCTCCACGAGAGAGGGGGAGAACATTGTATTGAGATCCAAAAAGAGAGAACAAGCCATCTAGCTACTAGCTATGGACCCGAAGGTCTGAAGTAAACTACTCACACTTCATCGGAGGGGCTATGGTGTTGATGTAGAAGCCCTCCGTGGTGGATGCCCTCTCCGGCGGAGCTCCGGAATAGGCCCCAAGATGGGATCTTGTGGATACGGAAGGTTGCGGCGGGGGAATTAGGTTTTTGGCTCCTCGTCTGATCATACGGGGATACGTAGGTATATATAGGAGGAAGGAGTACGTCAGTGGGGCTCCGAGGGGCCCACGAGGTAGGGGGCGCGCCCGGGGGCGCGCCCTCCACCCTCGTGACGGTCCAAGTCTCCTGGATCACGTTCGGTGAGAAGATCACGTTCCCGAAGGTTTCATTCCGTTTGGACTCCGTTTGATATTCTGTTTCCTCGAAATACTGAAATAGGCAAAAAACAGCAATTCTGGGCTGGGCCTCCGGTTAATAGGTTAGTCCCAAAAATAATATAAAAGTGGAAAATAAAGCCAAATATAGTCCAAAACAATAGATAAAGTAGCATGGAGCAATCAAATAGATACGTTGGAGACGTATCAGGGTGTAAGCTTCTGTCACTCTAGCAACCCATCATCTACTTATTACTTACCAATGCCTTCCCCTAGGCCCAAATTATGGTGAAGTGTCATGTAGTTGACATTCACATAACACCACTACAGGAGAGACAACATACATCTCATCAAAATATCGAACGGATACCGAATTCAGATGATTACTTATAACAAGACTTCTCCCATGTCCTCAGGAACAAACATAACTACTCAAAAAGCATATTCATGTTCATAATCAGAGGAGTATTAATTATAATTAAGGATCTGAACATATGATCTTCCACTAGATAAACCAACTAGCATCAACTACAAGGAGTAATCAACACTACTAGCAACCCACAGGTACCAATCAGAGGTTTTGACACAAAGATCGAATAGAAGAGATGAACTAGGGTTTGAGAGGAGATGGTGCTGGTGAATATGTTGATGGAGATTGACCCCCTCTCAATGAGAGGATCGTTGGTGATGACGATGGCTTTGATTCCCCCTCCCGGAGGGAAGTTTCCCCGGAAGAACAGCTCCACCGGAGCCCTAGATTGGTTCTGCCCAGGTTCCGCCTTGAGACGGCGGCGCTTCATCCCGAAAGCTTCCTTTTGATTTTTTCCAGGTAAAAAACCCATCATATAACAGAGGATGTGCACCGGGGGCCTGCCAGGTGGACGACAAGGCAAGGGGGCGCCCCCCACCCTTGTGGTTGACTGATGGGTCCCCCTGGTGCTTTCTTCGTCCAATATTTTTTATTAATTCCAAAATGATTCTCCGTAAAGTTTCAGGACTTTTGGAGTTGTGCAGGATAGGTCTCTAATATTTGTTCCTTTTCGCGCCCAGAATTCCAGCTGCGGGCATTCTCCTCTTCAGGCAAACCTTGAAAAATAAGAGAGAAAAGGCATAAGTATTGTGCTATAATGTTGTAATAATAGCCCATAATGCAATAAATATCAATATAAAAGCATGATGCAAAATGGACGTATCAACTCCCCCAAGCTTAGACCTTGCTTGTCCTCAAGCGAAAGCCGATATCAAAAAATATGTCCACATCTTTAGAGATAGAGGTGTCGATAAAATAAAATACGGACATGAGGGCATCATGATCATCTTTAAAACAACAACGTATATTGTCATAGAACTTCTTATGCTAAAGTAACAATTCGTTCACAAGGTAGAGTATAAATCAAAAACTTCATTGAAAACTAGCAAAGTATGATCTCAGTCATTGAAGCAATTGCAATTTATCGTAACATCGGAAAGAGTCAATTTAAGAGCTTTTCGGCAAGTTCACATACTCAACTATCATTTAATCTTTCACAATTGCTAACACTCATGCGATACTTATGGGTTCAAAGCTTCAGTCAGACACAGAGAAAGATAGGGGCTTATAGTTTCGCCTCCCAACCTCTTACCTCAAGGGTAATGTCAATAATAATACTTTATGATAACCTACATCCGAGTGGATATATATATATATATATATAGGAGTAGGATTTTCTACAATAGCTTGCCACGAGAACTAGTTAAGGTTTTCAACGGTGTAAAAGTTCTCAAAAATCCTGAAAAAATCTGAACCATCACACCTATAATATAACATGATCCAACGGATGGATTGAAAAAATTTGTTGCATGTGTCCCGGACAAAAAGAACAAATGTTTCAATATATATTGATCTGCAGTGAGCTGAAATGCTTGTTTTTTTTGAGGACACATAAATGCATATTTTCACAATCACACCGTTGGATCATCTTATTATATTAGAATGAGGCTCCCTATTTATTTCATATTTTTACTTACTTTTAAACCGTTAATATATATATATATATATATATATATATATATATATAGGTGGGTCTATTATGATAACACCCCTTAAGACCCTTATTCTGCACATCCCACCTTATTCTGCTAACACCCCGATTACCCGAATCGAACCCCGCTAAAAAGCCAACCGAGCTTCCTGGTAAAAAATCCAACAAGGCCATGAACCCCCACCCCATCTCCCCACACCGCTCCCACGACCGCACCTACATCCCGATCCCCTCCGCAATCTTCCTCCCGTCACCAACCTCCCACCACGCCGCCCAGGATCCCCACCATCGGCCACTGCGCCATGCAGTACGCACCCCCCTCCACCGACCGCCGCTGCCCCCTCCGCCCGGCACATGCCAGCCATCCCGCCCCACGGCGCATCCCTCCCTCCTTCCCAACGCTAAACGACGGCGTGGATCTTGCCCACGCTCCCATCCCGACCTTCCTCCCTACTAGGCCCGGCTGCCCCTCTCCGGACCGCCGCCGCCACCCTCCCAGCCGATCGCGCCGCCCCTCCGATGCGGCGCCCGCGCCCCTTTACGCGCCGCGCCGCTCCGCCTGCCGAGCCGCCATCAAGCCCCTGCCCTCGAACACCGTAGGCGTCGATTGCCGCTACACCCCCCGCCCCGATGATCTCTTTCTGTGCCGCGGCGACCTCCTGCTGCGACGCGGTGGCCGGATCCACTAGGCGCCTCCTTCATCCAGCGCCACCGGATCCACTCGCCCGACGACTGTATGCACCACGACCCCGCCTTACCTTGTCACCCTTTGACATTCCAGCACTGTCCCGCTCCCCTCTCGGTTCATCGGTGGAGGCAGCCATGTATGTGGGTGTCGTGCTAGTGCGGTTCGCCGGCGATGCATGCCGCGGTGCACCTCGCTGTGCGGTGTAGTCCAGAAGAGTTTTTATCATCATTTTTTCTGGATTTTTGATGTGCAATTCAGTAGCTACTCCTCCCTCCACCTCCCCTCTTCCATTCCCTGATAGGAGGACGATGACTACTCGATGAGGTGCACGAGCCTGTTGTCTCTGTCCAAGGCGAGGATGGCCACATGGCGATGTGCATCCCGATCTAGAGTCCATCTGCTGTATGAAGTTCGATGCTCCCCTTCTTTTTTTGGACTTGTGCCATGCAGTCTTCTGCTCGTGGTGCTTGCTATGCACTACAGTATTATTTTGAAGTGAAAATGTTTGTGTTTCTTTCACAATAGATGCAGTTCTTGGCAAATCCCTTTGTGGTTTAGTTTGCTAAAAAGGAGAAAAAGGAAAAAATTGCATCAATATTGCAGTGCGATTTTGGTCGCGCGGCAGTGAATTTTCGGTGGTTATGCAATGCTGGGTTTGCACGCATGCAGTCCGGTCACATCAGTTTTCTTGCGAATGCAGCACAATTGTTCGTTAGTGTGCCCCGACACAGCATTGTGAATTTCTGTTGGAGTTCACTCTGCATAATATTTGTGCTTGAATCCAGTGGTGTGGCCCTGTGTGAAAGTTGGTGTGGTTTGCTGTCGTGCGTGCTGCAGTTTTTTTTAGTGGTGCAATTTTGTATTAGTGGAAGTGTGGCTGGTAGACTCAGAGGGACCCTACTGGAGGTTCACTTCTTTTTCTGATGCAACTTGTTTTCTTTGTGGGACGATTGAAACAAGTAGTTCACTCCATTTGTGTAGCAGCTCATTACCCCTATGTATGAAGTGCAATCTGTTTCGTGTGTTTCAAAATTCGTTCGACTAGATCAACACTTGTAGTGCGTTTGGTCCTCGGATGTGGTTTACTTTTAAGAGTGATGTTGTTCACTTGCGCTCATCATGAAAGTGCGTTTTTTATAAACGAAACAACAAGATAGCAATGAGGTTCACTTCGCCATATGCCACTGTTCATTTGCCCTCGTCTATGCGGTTCACTCTCGTTCATAAAAAAGAGTAAAGAAAAGACAACAAAAACTCGTATGAGAAAAATTACGTCCGACAAAAGAAATTATGCAGCTTGCTTGCCCGTCCGATGCAGTGCGGTTTTCATTTTGAAGCAGTGCGGTCGGCCTATGATGTTGTTCATCCCGTAAGTGCAAAAAAATTGTTACGAAAGCGAAAAAAGTAATGCGGTTCACTTCTTGATAGTGTTGTGGTTCATTTACACCCGGTGTGAAGTGCACTCTACTTTCTCGTTCTTAAAAAAATTACGTTTGAATAAAATAAAATATGCAGTTCTCTAACACGTATGACGCAGTGCAGTTTTTCGTCCGATGCAGTGTGGTTTTCACTCGGATGAAGTACTCACGTCGATTTGGGTGTCGCGAAAAACAGTGTCCGAATTTTGGTAAATTTAAAACTACTCTTAAACTGTAACGAATTAGAGAGAGTGTTCTACATGAAAAAGTTGTGTCTCGTCGATATATTTCTAACGGCATATCATTTGAATCATTTCGACAACCGGTTTGTAAAATGTTTACAAAAAACGGCCCCTGCCACTCATCGTCTGCCGCACGATTTTCAAAATTAACTTAAAATTGTAAGGAATTTCAAAAATATTTCAACATATGAAAGTTGCGCCTCGTTTGTAGCTTTCCAACGGCATATCACACGCCTCGTTTTGACAAACTGTTCAACAACTGGAGCGAAAACAGTACAAGAAATTTGAAAAAAAATTGAAAAACAGAATTCCACGATTTAGTAAATTTGAAACTGCTCTTAAACCGTAAGGATTTAGAGAAAAATTTATATATGAAAAAGATGCGCCTTGATGATATCTATCCAACGGAATATTGTTTGCTTCATTCCGACGAGCGGTTTAGAAGAAATCGCGAAAAAACACTTGCTGCCACTCGTCATGGGCCGCACCATTTTCAAAACTGCTCTTAAACCGTGTGGAATATCGAAAAGTGTTCAACATGTCGAAGTTGCGCCTAATCCATAGCTTTTCAGCGGTATATTACACGCCTCATTCCGATAAACGGTTAAAAAATTAGAGCAAAAACAGTACCGAAAAAATAACACGTGCAGTTTTTTTCGACGAGAAGTTCACTCGTGTGAGTACTGCAGCACACTTGGTTCAAAGAATGAGGTGCACTTGTGTTCAGCGTGCAGTGGGGAAGTGGTGTGCAGAATAGTTATTCTGCTAATATTAGCATAATAGACCGTCTGTATATATATATATGGATCTTTCTCCAACACATAGTGCTTGCCAAAAGTAAGAAAAGTGTAAAAAGGAAAGGTGAATATCACCATGATTCTTTGGGTAGAAAATAAAGGTAAAAGATAGGCCCTTCGCAAAGGGAAGCAGAGGTTGTCATGCGTTTTTATGGTCGGATGCACAAAATCTTAATGCAAAAGAATGTCACTTTATATTTCTGCTTGTGATAAAGAACTTTTATTTCTTCCATATCACAAGTTCATATAAAGCTTATTTTCTTCACACTAGTAGATCATACATATTTAGAGAGCAATTTTTATTGCTTGCACCAATGACAACTTACTTGAAGGATCTTACTCAATCCATAGGTAGGTATGGTGGACTGTCATGGCAAAACTAGGTTTAAGGGCTGTTTGGACGCACAAGTAGTATCTCTACTTGGTGCAAATGATTTCACTAGCATAGGAGGGAAAATCAAGCTCAACATGTTGGAGGATCCATGACATTATAACTTCTATTCGGATATAACAAAACATAACCCATTATGTTGCCTTCCTTGTCTAGCATGTCCTATTTTATTGAGTGCTCACAATCACAAGAGATGTCCAAGATAGTATATTTATATGTGAAACCTCTCTTTCATTATTACTTCCTATTAATTGCAACAATAACCAAAACTATGTTTGTCAACTCTCAACAAATTTTATTCATCACACCCTTTATATGTGAAGTCATCACTCTCCATAAGATCATTATATGATCTTTTTATTTCTTTTTGTTCTTTCTCTTATTTTATTACCTCAAGATCATAGCAAGAAAGCAAAGCCCTCAACTCAAAACTACTTTTTATTATATATAACTCATGGACTCAGTTACATAGATAGATCTCAAAACAAAACTCAAAGCTAAATCATATTAAAATTTTATTCTACTAGATCAGGATATAACAAAAAGGATCGAACTAAGAAAAACGACAAAGGTAAAGGTGTGATGGTGATACGATACCGAGGCATCTCCCCCAATCTTGGCACTTGCCAAGGAGAGTGCCCATACCCATGTATTTATATCCCTTTCTTCGGTGGTGGTGATGATGGAGTCGTTGCATTCTTCTTCTCCAGCTTGCGTTTGAGGCTAAAACTTTCCTCCCTTAGATCCTCATTCTCGAGCTCGAGTTTCATTATATTTTTTCATAATGCCGCCTTGCTATCCTGCGAATAACGTGGTGGGATAGATTGGACCTTAGGAAGGCTTGACTTCTTGAACTCCACATGCATATTGCCAGGTTGAGGTTGTGGACCGTCCTCTTCATCTGAACTATCTTCGCTTGTTCTTTCCATGTTGGAGTCCTCCTCCGTGGTCCAGACATAATGTTCCACCTCCCCATAGACCTTTGGGTTAGTGATGAAATCAGCAACGTAGCTTTCTCCCTCTGAATCTTGAGACAACATATTTTCAGATCTGCTAGGAAAACAACACGAAACAAGAATAGAGGATTCTGTCGTGGTACGGTGGTCAAAACCTTCGGGAGATTATATTATGAACTTTTACTGATCAAAAGAAGTATTGTGCAAGAAAACAAAGTCCAGAGGGCACACGAGGTAGCCACAAGCCACAGGGGCGCACCCAGGGGGTAGGGCGCGCCCTCCTGCCTTGCCGCTTCCTCGTGCACTCTTCAGACTACTATTAATTTTCCTAATTTTTTAAGTATTCCAAAACATAGAAAAATTGCCACTGGAAACATTTTGGAGTCGGTTTATTTACCGTACCACATACCTATTCCTTTTTGGAGTCTAAAACATTCTGGAAAGTATCCCTTATGTACTCCTCCGGTGTTATGGTATTCATAATATTGGTCTCAACATTTATGGGAGTACCTGAGATATAATGTTTGATTCTTTGACCATTTACCACCTTCGGATTTGTGCCTTCGGTGTTGTTGATCTTGATGGCACCAGAACGATAAACCTCCTCGATAATGTAAGGACCTTCCCAATTAGAGAGAAGCTTTCCTACAAAAAAATCTTAAATGAGAGTTGTATAGCAAAACATGATCACCTACATTAAACTCACGCTTTTGTATCCTTTTGTCATGCCATCTTTTAACTATTTCTTTAAACAACTTGGCATTCTCATAGGCTTGGGTTCTCCATTCATCAAGCGAGCTTATGTCAAATAACCTCTTTTCACCAGCAAGTTTGAAATCATAGTTGAGCTCTTTGATTGCCCAATAAGCTTTATATTCTAGTTCGAGAGGTAAGTGACATAATTTTCCATAAACCATTTTATATGGAGACATGCCCATAGGGTTTTTATAAGCAGTTCTATAAGCCCATAATGCATCATCAAGTTTATTAGATCAATTCTTTCTAGATCTATTAACAGTCTTTTGCAAAATCAATTTAATCTCTATATTTCTCAATTCTACTTGACCACTAGACTGAGGATGATATGGAGATGCAATTCTATGGTTAACATCATATTTAGCAAGCAATTTACGGAAAGCACCATGAATAAAGTGTGAACCACCATCAATCAGTAAATATCTAGGGACTCCAAACCTCGGAAAAATAACTTATTTAAGCATCTTAATAGAGGTGTTATGGTCAGCACTACTAGTTGGAATAGCTTCTACCCACTTAGTAACGTAATCAACAACAACTAAAATATGTGTATACCCATTAGAGGAAGGAAAATGTCCCATATAATCAAAGCCCCAAACATCAAATGGTTCAATAACAAGTGAATAATTCATAGGCATTTCCTAGCATCTACTAATATTGCCAATTCTTTGAAATTCATCACAAGACAAGACAAAACTTATGAGCATACTTAAAGAGAATGGGCCAATAAAAACCAGATTGCAATACCTTGTGTGCAGTTCTATCTCCAGCGTGGTGTCCTCCGTAAGCCTCAGAGTGGCACTTCTGTAGGATGTGTTCATGCTCATGCTCAAGTACACAACGTCTAGTAACACCATCTACTCATTCTTTATAAAGGTGCGGGTCATCCCAAAAGTAATGTCTTAAATCATAGGATAACTTTTTATTTTGCTGGTATGTGAAACTAGGTGGTATAAATTTAGCAACAATGTAATTAGCATAATCAGCATACCATGGAGTATTATGATAAGCATTTATGACAGCTAATTGCTCATCGGGAAAGCTATCATCAATAGGCAGTGTGTCATCAAGAACATTTTCTAACCTAGACAAGTTGTCTGCAACGGGGTTCTCAGCTCCCTTTCTGTCAATAATATGCAAATCAAATTCTTGCAGCAAGAGAACCCATCTAATAAGTCTAGGTTTAGCATCTTTCTTTTCCATAAGATATTTAATAGCAGTGTGATCAGTGTGAACAGTTACTTTGGAATCAACAATATAAGATCTGAACTTATCACAAGCAAAAACAACTGCCAAAAAATCTTTTTCAGTAGTAGCATAATTTTGTCTGGGCACTGTCTAGAGTTTTACTAGCATAATGAATAACATTAAACTTCTTATCAACTCTTTGCCCTAGAACAACACCAATAACATAATCACTAGCATCACACATAATTTGAAAGGCTAAATTCCAATCAGGTGGCTGAACAATAGGTGCAGAAATCAAGGCTTTCTTAAGTATTTCAAATGCTTCTACACAATCATCATCAAAAACAAAAGGAACATCTTTTTGCAAGAGATTAGTGAGAGGCCTAGAAATTTTAGAGAAGTCTTTAATAAACCTCCTATAGAAACCAGCATGACCAAGGAAACTTCTTATACATTTGATATCTTTAGGACACGACATCTTTTCAATAGCATCTACTTTAGCTTTATCCACTTCAATACCGTTTTTAGAGATTTTATGCCCCAAGACAATACCTTCATTAACCATAAAGTGGCACTTCTCCCAATTCAAAACAAGATTAGTTTCTTCACATCTTTGCAAATTCGATCAAGGTTTCTTAAGCAATCATCAAAAGAAGTTCCGTAAATGGAGAAATCATCCATGAAAACCTCAACAACCTTTTCACAAAAGTTAGAGAATATAGCAGCCATACATCTTTGAAAGGTAGCAGGTGCATTGCATAAACCAAAAGGCATACATCTATAAGCAAAGGTACCAAAAGGACATGTAAAAGTAGTCTTTTCTTGATCCTCTTTTGACCCAGGTATTTGAGAAAAACCATAATAACCATCTAGAAAGCAAAAATGTGCATGTTTGGACAGTCTTTCTAGCATTTGATCAATAAAAGGTAGAGGGTAATGATCTTTTCTAGTAGCTTTGTTTAATTTGCGAAAATCAATTACCATTCTATAACCTGTAACAATTCTTTGAGAGATCAATTCTAACTTATCATTAGGAACAACAGTAATACCTCCCTTCTGAGGGACACAATGAACATGACTTACCCATCTACTATTAGCAATAGGATAAATTATACCTGCCCCCAGAAGCTTTACTATTTCATTTTTTACCACTTCCTTCATCTTAGGATTTAACCGTCATTGATGATCAACAACTGGTATAGCATCAGGCTCCATATTAATTTTGTGCTGACATAGAGTGGGACTAATGCCCTTAAGATCATCAACAATATATGCAATAGCGGCTCGGTGCTTCTTCAGAATTTTCAATAATCTCTTTTATTCATGCTGTAACATGATACATCTTCTTTTCATCAAGATAAGCATATTTCAAAGTATCAGGTAATTGTTTAAGCTCAAACACAGGACCACCCTTGGGTGGAGGAGGATCCCCAAGAATCTCAACAGGCAAATTGTTTTTTCCCTTGAAGAGGAAAGGGTGATGCAGTAAAGTAGAGTAAGTATTTCCCTCGGTTTGAGAACCAAGATATCAATCCAGTAGGAGATAACGCACAAGTCACCGAATACCTGCACAAACAATCGACAAACTTGCACCCAACGCGATAAGGGGTGGTCAATCCCTTCACGGTTACTTGCAAAAGTGAGATCTGATAGAGATAGATAAACAGTAAAGTAAATATTTTTGATATTTTTGGTTTATAGATCGGAAAGTAAAAGGTTGCAAAATAGTAGATCGGAAACTAATATGATGTAAAAGAGATTCAATATATGAAAAAGAGACCCGGGAGCCATAAGTTTCACTAGTGGCTTCTCTCAAGATAGCAAATATTACGGTGGGTGAACAAATTACTGTCGAGCAATTGATAGAAGAGCGCAAAATTATGACGATATCTAAGGCAATGATCATGAATATAGGCATCACGTCTGTGTCAAGTAGACCGTAAGGATTCTGCATCTACTACTAGTACTCCACACATCGACCGCTATCTAGCATGCATCTAGAGTATTAAGTTCATAAAGAATGGAGTAACGTATTAAGTAAGATGGCATGATGAAGAGAAATTAACTCAAGCAATATGATGAAAACCCCATCTTTTTATCCTCGATGGCAACAATACAATATGTGCCTTGCTGCCCCTACTATCACCGGGAAAGGACCCCGCAAGATTGAACCAAAAGCTAAACACTTCTCCCACTGCAATAAAAACCAATCTAGTAGGCCAAACTAAACCAATAATTCGAAGAGACTTGCAAAGATATCAAATCATGCATATAAGAATTCAGAGAAGACTGAAATGATATTCATAGATAATCTGATCATAAATCCACAATTCATCGGATCTCGGAAAACACACTTCAAAAGAATATTACATCAAATATATCTTTAAGAACATCGAGGAGAACATGGGATTGAGAATCAAAGAGAGAGAAGAAGCCATCTAGCTACTAGCTATGGACCCGTAGGTCTGTGGTAAACTACTCACGCTTCATTGGAAGGGTAATGGTGTTGATGTAGAAGCCCTCAGTGATCAAATCCCGCTTTGGCAGGATGCCAGAAAAGGCCCCTAGATGGGATCTCATGAGTACAGAAGGTTGCGGTGGTGTAAAATTGTTTTCATGGCTCCCCCTGATGTTTTTGGGGTATAAGAGTATATATAGGCGAAGGAACTAGGTCAGGAGAGCTCCGAGGGTCCCATGAGGTAGGGCACGCCCTCCACCCTTGTGGACGCCTCGTTGAGTCTCCGACTTCATCTCCAAGTCTCCCGGTTTGCTTCTGGTCTAAGAAAGATCATCACAAAAGTTTCATTCCGTTTGGACTCCGTTTGATATTGCTTTTCTGCGAAACTCTAAAACAGGAAAAAAAACAGAAACTGGCACTGGGCTCTAGGTTAATAGGTTAGTCCCAATAATAATATAAAATAGCATATAAATGCATATTAAACATCCAAAACAGATAATATAATAGCATGGAAAAATAAAAATTGTAGATACGTTGGAGACGTATCTGTGCTATGAAGGACTTCTGTCACCGAGAGCATATCCGTCTTGATGTTTCCTCTGTGGCTTATCCGCAGTCTAATGGTGAAGTAGAAAGGACTAACCAAGAAATTTTGAGAGGTATCAAACCCCGTCTTATGGTTCCTTTGAAGCAAACATCGGGTCGTTTGGCTGAGGAGTTACCTTCAGTACTTTGGAGCATCAATACCACTCCCAATAGATGAACAGGCTATACACTTCTCTTCATGGTTTATGGTGCAGAGGCGGTTCTCCCAAGTGATATCCGTCATGACTCGCCCCGTGTAGCGGCTTATGTTGAAGCTACAAATGAGAAAGCACAACAAGATGCACTTGACGCTTTGGATGAGGAACATGACCTTGCGGCGGCTCATTCAGCAATATACCAGCAAGACCTATGTCGCTATCATAGCCGTAGGGTCAAGACTTGGGCGTTTCAAGAAGTTGATTTAGTGCTCCGGCTGATCAAGATCAAACTGACATGCATAAATTGTCCCCACCCTGGGAAGTACCTTTTGTGTTTAGCAAGAATCTCAACAATGGGTCCTATTATCGCATTGATGTGCGAGAGCATGAGGATTCCCGCAAGTCGGAAGAGGAGACCCGCTGGCCATGGAGCATTGCTCATCTTTGGCCTTATTACACCCGAGCCATTGGCTCCTATCAATTTACATATTTCTATCAATGTATATACATTTTTTATGATCAATATACTAAAGCCGGCATCCCTGGAAAAATTTAGGGCCTCTGTCGTTTCATTTCTGTGTATCTGAGTCTTTATTAGCTGACCATAAGGCCACTTGGGGGCTTCCAACCAACCGGGTTTAGCTTTCATACCCTTTTGACTAGGCCTAAGATGCCAAATTATGTGTTCATCCTACCTGTTTGCAACTTGCTACTCCACCAGGAGACCCGCTGTACTCATGGCAAGTAAATCTTCTTAAAGACCCTGAATTTGTCAAGGTTAAAACGACGGTTTTGTGTCATGGGAGAGCCGGCTTACAGTGAGCTAGGATGAACCACGACTTTTGCGGCCTTAAAAGCAAACATAAGGCCTGTGACCCATAAGGCATGCGAACCATACGGCCTGGGAGCCATGAGGCATGTGAGCCATGAGGCCTGTGTGCCAACCTTTTTACTCGTACCCATAAAGCTAGCTTAATTTGAACTTTGCATATTTTTGGCCCTTGAAATACTTTTTGTGATCTTATTTTTTTTCGCAATCTCCGGGTCATGAGGCTCCAATTTATGTTGCTTATTTTTTAGTCTTTCGGTTTGTCACCCTCTGCGGTTTTTAATGTTAAACCCGCCAACATGATTGTTTTTGGCTTTATAGCCATGTTGATATTTTCAACCATTGCATAAAAACGAATCTTCGGGTTTGGTAATCCGCCCTGGTTTTGAACTTTAAGTCACCAGATGGTTTTTGATTCTAAGTCGCCTGTGCGTGCGCTAATGAGCCTTTGAAATATATTTAAGACCAAAGGTAAAGAGCATATTAAAGCATGACACAAAATACAGCTATTCGGATCAAAGTTGTGAGATACACATGCGCGATGGCATGACAGGGCAGATCATTATCTTTAAACTACCCTATTACAAGGATCTTTCATTGAGCCCACAAGGTTTCAATTAAGTGTTTTCCGGAGCTGCACTCCTTTAACCCGGCCTGAGAGCCGCCTGGATCATCTTGGTACTGCTTAATTCTCTTATTGATGCCTCGAAGGCTCCGAGTCATCCTGCGCCAGCTCTTCGTCTTCGGCCATTTGGAGGTCAGCCGATTTCCAGTCGATGCCAGTTAAGGCCTCGAATGTGGCTTCATCATTAATAATAATGGACGGGTCAAGATCAGGGGCGAAGATGTGCTTATGCCTTGAAGGAATAAGGTTCTTCACTTCATGGGTAGGCGGCTTAATTTTGTTGTTGTTCTCGTCATAAGCCAGCGTATAATGATTTAAGTTCAGATCCTCAATAAGCTTGCATGCTATGGGTCGCATCTCCCTAATGCAATTCTTGAAGTCTTGTTCCTCGAAGGCAGACCCATCATCCTTGAATTCTGGGCATCCAGTGGCTATTTCCATCGGTTCAAGTTCTACCGGCCATGCCTTGGCCCAGCCTAGAGCAACAATTGATCTGGTGCGGGCGGCTGGCAACTTATATTCTTCGACTTGAGCCGACGTTGTTGAGAGTTGACCTAAAACAGTTTTGATGCAAGATGGAGATTCTTTGCCACCTGATAAAGCAACGAGCCTGCGTAAAGTTCTAGTATATAACTGCTCAATGAATGAGTACACAACCTTCAGCTCAGCAGCATATTCTGGCCAAGACTAGTGCTTCTGGAGCCTATTCAAGTTGCATAAGAGGGGTCAGGTGATACGTCTCCAACGTATCTATAATTTTTGATTGTTCCATGCTATTATATTATCTATTTTGGATGTTTTATATGCAGTAATATGCTATTCTATATTATTTTTAGGACTAACCTATTAACCTAGAGCCCAGTGCTAGTTTATGTTTTTTCCTTGTTTTTGAGCTTTGCAGAGAAGGAATACCAAACGGGGTCCAAATGGAATAAAACCTTTGTGATGATTTTTCTTGGACCAGAAGACACCTAGGAGACTTGGAGATCAAGTCAGAAGAGCCATGAGGCGGCCACAAGGGGGGAGGGCGCGCCCTGGGGGTAGGGCACGTCCCTGCCTTGTGGGCCCCTCGTGACTCCACCGACCTACTTCTTCATCCTATATATTCACATATATCCCCAAACCACCAGAAGCATCCACGAAAATACTTTTCCACTGCCGCAACCTTCTGTTCCCATGAGATCCCGTCTAGGGGCCTTTTCTGGCGACCTTCCGGAGGGGGATTCGATCATGGAGGGCTTCTACATCAACTCTATTGCCCTTCCGTCGAAGCGTGAGTAGTTTGCCTCAGACCTACGGTTCCATAGTTATTAGCTAGATGGCTTATCTCTCTTTGATTCTCAATACCATGTTGTCCTCGATGTTCTTGGAGATCTATCCAATGTAATCTTCTTTTGCGGTGTGTTTGTCGAGATCTGATGAATTGTGGATTTATGATCAGCTTATAAGTGAATATTATTTGAATCTTCTCTGAATTCTTATATGCATGATTTGACATCTTTGTAATTCTCTTCGAACTATCGGTTTAGTTTGGCCAACTAGATTGGTTTTTCTTGCAATGGGAGAAGTGCTTAGCTTTGGGTTCAATCTTGCGGTGTCCTTTCATAGTGACAGTAGGGGAAGCAAGGCACGTATTGTATTATTGCCATCAAGGATAAAAAGATGGGGTTTACATCATATTGCCTGAGTTTATTCTTCTACATCATGTCATCTTACTTAATGTGTTACTCTGTTCTTCATGAACTTAATACTCTAGATGCAGGAAGGAGTCAGTCGATGTGTGGAGTAATAGTAGTAGATGCAGGCAGGAGTCGGTCTACTTGAGACGGACATGATGCCTATATTTCATAATTATTGCCTTCGTCATAACTTTGTGCTTTTCTATCAATTGCTCGACCGTAATCTGTTCACCCACCGTATTATTTGCTATCTTGAGAGAAGCCACTAGTGAAACTATGGCCCCGTGTCTATTTTCCATCATATTAGTTTCCGATCTACTATTTTTGCAATCATTTAATTTCCGATCTATAAACCAAAAAACCCAAAAATATTTTACCTTTTGTTTATCTATCTCTATCAGACTCACTTTTCCAAGTGACCGTGAAGGGATTAACAACCCCTTTATCGCGTTGGGTGCAAATTGTTTGATTGTTGGTGCAGGTATTGGTTGCTTGTGCTTTGTCTCCTACTGGATTGATACCATGGTTCTCTAACTGAGGGAAATACTTATCTCTACTTTGCAGCATCACCCTTTCCTCTTCAAGGGAAAAACCAACGCAAGCTCAAGAAGTAGCACCATGCGAGTTAAAGTTTGTATACTAAGCATTACTAGGCAGAGTGCAGAAGTATCAAGACAAGTAATGAGTGGCATATGAGTCTTACCAAAGATGGCGGCTATCATATGGGTTATCTGTTGCTTTAAGACGGCAAGCTCTTCAGTGATCGGATTAAGCTGAGCCTCGACGTCTTCAACATGTCTTAATAAGGCGGCTTTCTCAGTTTCCCACGCAGTTCTTTCCGTGGAAAATTTAGCTTTAAGTTCTTCATGTTCTTTCAATGAAAACAGGAATTTTGATTCAGCTTTCATAGTCTTAGCTTCTTGATGATTAATCTTCTTCGCTGCTTCTTGAAGCCGATCGAGCCCCTGTGCGAGACATAGCCAACTTGCCTCTAGATGAACAGTGCCCATGGATGCCACACGCGTGATACTTAGAACGAGTCCAGACGTGTGGTGAGTCAAGGAATGAGGGGCCCATGAGGCACCAGGGCGCACATACCCCCTTGGGCACGCCCTTGTGGCTCATTGCCCACTCTTCCGCCTTCTGGTCTCCTCCCAAAACTTCTAGTGTTTCTTATGTCCAGACAAAAAATGTTAAAAGTTCTGTGGCATTTGGACTTTGTTTGGTACTGGTTTCCTGGAAAACCAAAATGAGGCGAAAACAATAACTGGTACTTCGCACTGAGTTAATAGGTTAGTCCCAAAACATGATATATAATGGCATATAGTTGCATAATAAACATCCAAGATTGATACTATAATAGCATGGAACAATCAAAAATTATAGATACATTGGAGATGTATCAAGCATCCCCAAGCTTAATTCCTACTCGTCCTCGAGTAGGTACATGATAAAAATAGAATTTTTATGTGAATGCTACCTAACATCTTCATCATGTAATCTCTCTTTGGTGGCATGAATATTAAGATCCGAATGATTCAAACCAATAGTATATAATTTAACATAAAAAACAACAATAATAAGGCATACCAACAAACAATCATGTCTTTCAAAATATCAACGCTAAAGAACATTATCCCTATAAAATCATATAGCCTTGTCATGCTCCATCTTCTTAACACAAGTATTTATCATGCACAACCCCGATGACAAGCCGATCAATTAGTTCATACTTTTATGCGCTTCAGCCTTTTCAACTCTCACGCAATACATGACCACAAGCCATGGATATGGCACTATGGGTGGAATAGAGTATGATGATAGGGGTTGATATTGAGAAGACAAAAAAGGAGAAAGTCTCACATCGACGATGCTAATCAATGGGCTATGGAGATGCCCATCAATTGATGTCAATGCAAGGAGTAGGGATTGCCATGGAAAGGATGCACTAAGAGTTGTAAGTGTATGAAAGCTAAAAAAAGAAAACTAAGGGGGTGTGCATCCAACTTGCTTGCTCATGAAAACCTCGGGCATTTAAGGAAGCCCATCATTAGAATATACAAGCCAAGTTCTGTAATGAAAAATTCCCACTAGTTATATGAAAATGAAAGCATACGTGACGGTATCCTCGGCCAGGGGTACTGACCTAGATGGCCCACACTCCTCGGATTGGGCCGGAGGCCCCTTATCCTTCTCAAGATGGACTCCCGAGACTGCACACTGGAGGTGAGATCGAGATCCCATTTATCGAAGGCTTTCCATATACTCCAAGACTTCTTCTGCTACCTCTACGCCAGGATACCGACCATGTAACCCTAGATACCCTGCCTGGCGTGTATATAAGCTGAAGGATTTAGCCCGTAGAGGGGACATCAACGTCTCATTCACCTAGCACTAGAGTTATAACACATCTAAAGATCTCAAGGTAGATCAACTCTGTACTTGTAACAACTTCATCAATCTTTATCTTTATCTTTACCTAATAAAAAAGGATGGAGGCTTTAATAGTTCTCCATACATCTATTAGTTTTCCCTGTGTTCTTATATGTATTTTTGGACAAACTGTGTGTTCTTATATGTAATCGATCATGTTCTGTGTGTTAAAGACTGTTGGGATGTCAGTTGTGTATTGGGCTGGGCCTTCCTTCCTCCCCCCCCCCCACAAAATGGAACAAGATCTGTCACTGCATCGGTCTCCTTCTTTCTCATTGATCCCCTTCTTCCTCTCTCTCTCTCTAGGAGGACGCCTCCCGTAGCAGATCAATGCGGCGCCGCCGCAAATCAAGTATTCTTCCTCTTCTTCGATCCAACCCAATCTCTTTACTCTTCTTTAGTCCAATCCTTCTACTTTTTGATCCAATCCATCTTTAACCTGAAACAGTCTCAGACACAAACTTCTTCGTTGCACCCATGGTAGGTCAAAGACGGTGGCGTTGGGGCTCGGCGATATCGAGTCCACCAGTAGGTCCATGGCGGCATTGGCGAGCAGGTATGCAACATGGCCTGGCGGGCCATCTAGAGCTCGGCGGCGCCGCTTGGGATCCACTGCCGGCGGCCTAGGGCAGGTCGCCCCTCAGGCCTCGGGCAGGGTGCTAAGTTGATGTAGACCCGCTGCCAACACCTAGACGGACTTCTTGCACGCAAGGCGTTGAACTGCTTACTCGAGATGGATAGTCGGGTCACTGGTGCGGGCATGGTGAGAGGAAAAATAGCGAGGAGGAGTATGTGTGAGGCGAACCCGGAAGGATGTGCCCACAATGGTTGGTGGCCTTCCTCATCCACGACAAGCACATGACCCTGATCCAGATCACTGTTGGGGAAGCTCCAGGGGAGGAGTGGTGCAGCATGAGGATGGTGGAGCAGCGCCCACCGACGGTGGTCGGGAGGCCTACCCATGCGGTTGTGCGCCTTGGGGCAGGGCGACAGCATGCTGGGAGGAATGGAGGTGGTACGCCGGGGTGGTGGGGTGGGGGGCGGCGGCGCACTGGGAGGCCGGGAGCTGCGCGCCATGGGGTAGGGCGGCGGTGGTGGCGTGATCTGGAGAAGGTGGCGGTACGACTCTGGAGGGCGGCGGCCATGGTGGCCTGATTCAGGGAGGGTAGCCGCGGATCGAGGGGGTGGGGATTAGGGATGGGATCGAGGAGGTGGGGGTTAGGAATGGGATCGAGGGGATGCGGGGTTAGAGACGGATTGTGGGCGCACAGGTTCGGGGAGTTGGTGAACATCTGATCGGGCCCTTATAAGGCATGCTGTTTTTAGAATATTATTCTGATCCTAGGATCAGAATAGTGTTACTCTAGACCATTATATAAAATGTTCTAAATACCTCTAGACCATTATACAGCCCGTTTATTCTGCTAATATTAGCAGAATAAATATTCTGAGAACACTTCCGCACTGCACGCTCAATGCAAGTGCACGTCATTGTTTGAAACAAGTGTGCTGCACAACTCAAGCGAGTGAACTTCGTGGCGAAAAAAAACTGCACACGTTGTTTTTTGGTACTGTTTTCGCTCTAGTTTTTTAACCGCTTATTGGAACGACGCATATAATATATCGTTGGAAAGCTATGGATTAGGCGCAACTTCGCCATGTTGAATACTTTCCGAGATTTCTCACGGTTTAAGAGCAGTTTTGAAAATGGTGCGGCGGATGACGAGTGGCAGCGAGCATTTTTTTGCATTTTTTCTAAACCACTCGTCGGAATGAAGCAAATGACACGCTGTTGGATAGTTATTGTCGAGGCGCATATTTTTCATATATAAATGTTTCTCTAATTCGTTACGGTTTAAGAGCAGTTTCAAATTTACTAAATCGCGGAATTCTGTTTTTCAAATTTTTCCAAATTTTCGGTACTGTTTTTGCTCCAGTTTTTGAAATGCTTGTCAAAACGAGGCGTGTGATATGCCGTTGGAAAGCTACGAACAAGGCTCAACTTTCATATGTTGAAATATTTTTGATATTCCTTACGGTTTTAAGTTAATTTTGAAAATCGTGCGGCGGATGATGAGTGGCAGCGGCCGTTTTTCGCGAAATTTTTGCAAACCCTAGTCGGAATGATTCAAACAATACGCCATTGGATAGATATTGACGAGACGCAACTCTTTCATGTAGAATACTCTCTCTAATTCTTTACGGTTTAAGAGGAATTTCGAATCTACCGAAATGTGGACACTCTGTTTTTCGCGACAGTTAAATCGATGAGTGAACTTCATCCGACAGAAAACCGCACTGCTTTAGACTGAAACCCGCACCGCATTAGACGGACAAGCAAACTGCATCATCCCTTTTCTCAAGCGTACGTTTAACCGACAAGAAAGTGGAGTGCACTTCACATCGGGCGTAAGTGCACCGCAAACTATCGAGAGGTGAGTCGCATGAGATTACGAAGTGAGCTACACACCGGGCGTAAGTAGACCGCAAAACTATCGAGAGGTGGGCCGCGTGAGATTATGAAGTGAGCTTCATGTCTGGCGTAAGTGGACCGCAAAAACTATCGAGAGGTGAGCCGCATGAGATTACAAAGTGAGCTTCACATCGAGCGTAAGTGGACCGCAAAACTATCGAGTTTGGCGTAAGTGGACCGCAAAACTATCTAGAGGTGAGCCGCATGAGATTACAAAGTGAGCTTCACATCGGGCATAAGTGGACCACAAAACTATCGAGATGTGGGCCGCATGAGATTACGAAGTGAGCTTCACATCTGGCGTAAGTGGACCGCAAAACTATCAAGAGGTGAGCCGCATGAGATTACAAAGTGAGCTTAATAATAAATTTACATACGAGACACTTCTGATGTTTTTGTTTATTATGGGAATTACTTTTTTCTCTTTTTTCATTAGCTGAAGCACCAACCACAACAAAATGAACCAGACACCTTTTCTACAAATAAAAGAATACACACAAAACTTTACACATGAACCGCGCGAGCCACAAGCAGTGCACCAACGGAGTGCATCTTTTTTTATAAATTTTTACATTTTCTCTCACACATTCAAGAAGAAAGCGAACTTAAAAAATTGATCATTTTTCTTCTGTAGTTTCCCAACGAATAAAACATCGACACACACACACACACACACACGACCTGCATGCATCGTGCACATGGGCTGCAAACAAACCGCGCTCGCCGCGTACAGGAACTACATGAGCTACCTTGCCGCCGCCTGTACTACATGCTTACGCCAAACCAGACTGCACGTGGCCTTCAGCGCCGATCAATTCAACATCAACCCAAAATGAACTACATCATGTAGGGCGTCGCGGGCTCGTGGTGGCCGCTGGGCCGACGAGGGGAGAGGGCGAACTGCAGGTCGCTCATCGAAGCACCTGCGATGTGGACAAAGTGACCTGCATTTGAACAAAAGAAACACCAGATGAAGTGGGCTGCACTGCGGGGCGCACTGCACTATGTTGTGGACAGAGTCGTTGTCGACCAAAAACAAACAGCAGCCTGCAGGGGGCGAATTGCATGGGTGTGCAGGGAGAGCTGCAGCCCCCAGCTGAACTGCACTAGACCTGCAAAAGATCAATCTTTGGCACCAATATTGCCACCAATACAACCGGATGGTACAACAGCTCATGCTCTCCCATAAACTAGTCAATCAAAGATTGGGAAAAAAATCCCCAACGCCGAGTGTTGTAACAGAAATCCACGGGGAAACGGCGTGTGTTCTCGAATCGGAGCGAGCGCGCGTACCAAAGTGGGAGTAGGAGTCGAAGTAGTAGTCGGCGTTGGTCTTGTCATTGTCGATGACCTCCTCCCCGGGGGCAGCGGGGCTCTCCTCAATCTCCATCCCGACCTCCCCGCCACCTCGTCGGCGTCCTCGAATAACATGCCAACGCACTGCAAAAAACATGCCAATGCACTGCACAGGAAAATAGATGGTGCTTCTTGGAAAGAATATGCGAACGCACTGCAAAAACATGCCAATGCACTGCACGGAACGCGGCTGATAACCGCTCCCCCAAGCGAGTGAGATGCTAAATGACTCAAAAAAAATCATCTTGGCATGTAGCCTCCACAACGAAACTACAATGCTGCATGATGCCCGATCTGCACTACATGAGGAGTGGCAGTGCACTGCACGACCACGCTCGTGCTGCTCCAGCGATGGAGGATGGGAGGTGGAAGAGGGGGGCAGAAGGGTGGCGAACCACAAACTGTGTTGTGGATGTGTGATGTCTACTACACAACCTTCTTCTTGTAGACGTTGTTGGGCCTGCAAGTGCACAAGTTTGTAGGACACTAGCAAATTTCCATCAACTGAATGACCTAAGGTTTATCAATTCGTAGGAGGTATAGGATGAAGATGGTCTCTCTCAAGCAACCCTGCAACCAAATAACAAAGAGTCTCTTGTGTCCCCAACACACCCAATACAATGGTAAATTGTATAGGTGCACTAGTTCGGCAAAGAGATGGTGATACAAGTGCAATATGGATGGTAGATAAAGGTATTGGTAATCTGAAATATTAAAAACAGCAAGGTAACAAGTGATAAACGTGAGCGTAAACGGTATTGCAATGATAGGAAACAAGGCCTAGGGTTCATACTTTCACTAGTGCAAGTTCTCTCAACAATAATAACATAGATAGATAATATAACAAGCCCTCAACATGCAACAAAGAGTCACTCCAAATCCACTAATAGCAGAGAACAAACATAGAGATTATGGTAGGATACGAAACCACCTCAAAGTTATTCTTTTGGATCAATCTATAAAAGAGTTCGTACTAGAATAACACCTTAAGATACAAATCAACCAAAACCCTAATGTCACCTAGATACTCCATTGTCACCTCAAGTATCCGTGGGCACGATTATACGATATGCATCACACAATCTCAGATTCATCCAACCAACATAAAAGTACTTCAAAGAGTGATACAAAGTTTCTACCAGAGAGTCAAGAACGTGTGCCAACCCCTATGCATAGGTTCCCAATGTCACGAAACCCGCAAGTTGATCACAAAAGCATACATCAAGTGGCACATGATATCCCATTGTCACCACAGATAATCACGGCAAGACATACATCAAGTGTTCTCATAAAGACTCAACTGATAACTCCAAAGGGGAAACTCAATTCATCACAAGAGAGTAGAGGGGGAGAAACATCATAAGATCCAACTACAATAGCAAAGCTCGGGATACATCAAGATCGTATCACCTCAAGAACACGAGAGAGAGAGAGAGAGAGATCAAACACATAGCTACTGGTACATACCCTCAGCCCCGAGGGTGAACTACTCCCTCCTCGTCATGTTTAGCGCCGTGATGATGAAGATGGCCACCGGTGATGGGATCCCCTCCCGTGAGGCGCCGGAATGGGCCCCGAGGCGTTTTGGTGGCTCTTGAGGCTTGCGGCAATGGAACTCGATCTATCTTCTGCTCTGGAAGTTTTGGGGTACGTAGGTATATATGGGTGCAGGGGGTACGTCGGAGGAGCTACGGGGGCCCCACGAGGCAGGGGGGCGCCCGGGGGGTGGGCACGCCCCCCACCCTCGTGGGCAGCTCGTATCTCCCCTGACGTGCACTCCAAGTTCCCTGGGTTGCTTTCCTTCCAAAAATAACTTCTCCGATTGATTTCGTTCCGTTTGACTCCGTCGATATTCCTTTTCCTCGAAACACTGAAATAGGCATAAAACAGCAAATCTGGGCTGGGCCTCCGGTTAATAGGTTAGTCCCAAAAATAATATAAAAGTGGATAATAAAGCCCAATATTGCCTAAAACAGTAGATAAAGTAGCATGGAGCAATCAAAAATTATAGATACGTTGGAGACGTATCAAGCATCCCCAAGCTTAATTCCTGCTCATCCTCGAGTAGGTAAATGATAAAAAAGAATTTTTGATGCGTAGTGATACTTTGGCATAATTTCAATGTAAATCTTCTTAATTGTGATATGAATATTCAGATCTGAAAGATTCAAGACAAAAGTTCATATTGACACAAAAATAATAATACTTCAAGCACACTAATCAAAGCAATCATGTCTTCTCAAAATAACATGGCAAAAGAAAGTTCATCCCTACAAAATCATATAGTTAGGCTATGCTTCATTTTCGTCACACAAAGATGTTCCCAACTTCTATACCCCCGATGACAAGCCAAGCAATTGTTTCATACTTAAATAATCTCAAACTTTTTCAACCTTCATGCAATACATGAGTGTGAGCCATGGATATAGCACTATGGGTGGAATAGAATATGATGATGGGGGATTGTGTGGAGAAGATAAAAAAGGAGAAAGTCTCATATTGACGAGGATAATCAATGGGCTATGGAGATGCCCATCAATTGATGTCAACATGAGGAGTAGGGATTGCCATGCAACAGATGCACTAGAGCTATGAAACAAAATAAAACTAGTGGGTGTGCATCCAACTCGCTTGCTCATGAAGACCTAGGGCATTTGAGGAAGCCCATCGTAGGAATATACAAGCCAAGTTCTATAATGAAAAATTCCCACTAGTATAAAAAGACAACTTATGAGACTCACTACATGAAGAACAAGGTGCTACTTTGAAGCACAATATATGAGACTCACTACATGAAGAACACGGTGCTACTTTGAAGCACAAGTGTGGAAAAAGAGATAGTAGCATTGCCCTTTTTAATTTTTTAATTTTTTTTTCTTTTTTTGGCCTTTCTTCTTTTTATTTTTGGGCCTTTCTTTTTTTTGGCCTTTCTCTTTTTTTGATTGGGCAATGCTCTAATAATGATGATCATTACACTTCTATTGATTACAACATAAGGATTACAACTCGAAACTTAGAACAAGATATGACTCTATATGAATGTCTCCGGCGGTGTACCGGGATGGTGCAATGAATCAAGAGTGACATGTATGAAAATTAATGCATGGTGGCTTTGCCACAAATACGATGTCAACTACATGATCATGCAATGGCAATACGACAAAAGTAATGTATGTCATGATGATGATGATGGAAGTTGCATGGCAATATATCTCAGAATGGCTATGGAAATGCCATGATAGGTAGGTATGGTGGCTGTTTTGAGGAAGATATAAGGAGGTTTATGTATGATAGAGCGAATCGTATCACGGGGTTTGGATGCACCGGCGAAGTTTGCACCAACTCTCAAGGTGAGAAAGGGCAATGCACGGTACCGAAGAGGCTAGCAAAGGTGGAAAGGTGAGAGTGCGTATAATCCATGAACTCAACATTAGTCAAAAGAACTCATATACTTATTGCAAAAAAATTAGAAGCCATAAAAAAATTCAAGTACTACGCGCATGCTCCTAGGGGGATAGATCGGTAGGAAAAGACCATCGCTCGTCCCCGACCGCCACTCATAACGATGCACAAGCCAGGTACACTTCATGTTTCAAATTTGTTACACAACTTTAACCATACGTGCATGCTATGGGACTTGCAACCTTCAACAGAAGCATTTCTCAAATTCACAATTACCCAAATAGCACGACTTTGATGTTATCACCTCCATATCTCAAAACAATTATCAAGCATCAAACTTATCTTAGTATTCAACACGCTCATAAGAAAGTTTCACATATCTTGAATATGAAGTATATTAGGATTATTTAAGCGAATTACCATGCTATTTAAGAATCTCAAAATAATCTAAGTGAAGCATGAGAGTTCATCTATTTCTTCAAAATAAAACCACTATTGTGCTCTAAAAGATATAAGTGAAGCACTAGAGCAAATGACAAACTACTCCGAAAGATATAAGTGAAGATCAATGAGTAGCTAAATAATTATGCAACTATGCGAAGACTCTCTCTCATTTAATAATTTCAGATCTTGATACTTTATTCAAACAGCAAGCAAAGCTAAATAAAACTACATTGCAAGGATAGCACAACTCATGTGAAGAAGCAAAAACTTAGGCTCAGCCGATACTAACCGATAGTTGTTGAAGAAGAAAGGTGGGATGCCTACCGGGGCATCCCCAAGCTTAGATGCTTGAGACTTCTTGAAATATTATCTTGGGGTGCCTTGGGCATCCCCAAGATTGAGCTTTTGTGTCTCCTTAATTCCTCTCATATCATGATTTCTCTTTTTATCAAAAGCTTCATTCACAACAAACTCAACAAGAACTCGTGAGATAGGTTAGTATAAACCAATGCAAAACCTTATCATTTGCTACTGTAACAAATCACTAACATTATTATTCAACATTGCATACTAAATGCCTCTGCATATTTAATACTCCTATCTTCAATAGAATCATTAAACAAGCAAACATATGCAAACAATGCAACCATAACAGCAATCTGCCAAAACAGTACAGTCTGTAAAGAATGCAAGAGTATCAATACTTCCCTGACTCCAAAAATTATGAACTAAAATTCCCATTGTAATAAATTTATCAGATCTCACTATGCAAAAAGATTCAACATTATACCACTCTCTGACTTTTCTAGGGAATTTTCGCAACAGCGGTAAACTTTCTGTTTTCGAACAGCAACATGTATACTAGCAAAATAAGCATGGCAAAGGCTATCCTTGACTTATTTATTGAAACTAAAGATGCAAAACATTATTATAAATAACAGCAAGCAAATAGTAACAAGAAAAAATGACGCTCCAAGCAAAACACATATCAAGTGGTGAATAAAAATATAGCTCCAAGTAAAGTTACCAATGAACGAAGACGAAAGAGGGGATGCCTTCCGGGGCATACCCAAGCTTAGGCTCTTGGTTGTCCTTGAATATTACCTTGGGGTGCCTTGGGAATCCCCAAGCTTAGGCTCTTGCCACTCCTTATTCCATAGTCCATCGAATCTTTACCCAAAACTTGAAAACTTCACAACACAAAACTCAACAGAAAACTCGTAAGCTCCGTTAGTATAAGAAAATAAAACCACCACTTTGGTACTGTAATGAACTCATTCTAAATTCATATTGGTGTAATATCTACTGTACTTCAACTTATCTATGGTTCATACCACTTAATACTAGCCATAGATTCATCAAAATAAGCAAACAACACATAGAAAACAGAATCTGTCAAAAACAGAACAGTTTGCAGTAATCTGTATCAAACGTATACTTATGGAATTCTAAAAATCCTACCAAATTAGGAAGTCCTAAGCAATTAGTGTACCAATCCATATCATAACGAATAATATCAGAAGCATGTTTCTGTGAATTAAAAAAACTAATTTACTGGATGCAAAAGTTTCTTATTTTCAGCAGGATCAACACAACTATCATCCTAAAGGTCTTACTTGGCACTTTATTGAAACAAAAGCTATAAAACATTATTACTACAGTAGAATAATCATGTGGACACACAAAAACAGTAAGGATAAATATTGGGTTGTCTCCCAACAAGCGCTTTTCTTTAATGCCTTTTCAAGCTAGGCATGATGATGACAATGATGCTCACATAAAAGATAAGAATTGAAACATAACGGGAGCATCATGAAGCATATGACTAGCACATTTAAGTCTAACCCACTTCCTATGCATAGGGATTTTGTGAGAAAACAACTTATGGGAACAATAATCAACTTGCATAGGAAGTTAAAACAAGCATAACTTCAAAACTTTAAGCACATAGAGAGGAAACTTGACATTATTGCAATTCCTACAAGCATATGTTCCTCCCTCATAATAATTTCCAGTAGCATCATGAATGAATTCAACAATATAACCAGCACCTAAAGCATTCTTTTCATGATCTACAAGCATAGAAGTTTTATTACTCTCCACATAAGCAAAATTCTTCTCATCAATAGTAGTGGGAGCAAACTCAACAAAATAACTATCATATGATTGAAAATTAAGATCAAGATGACAAGTTTCATGGTTATCATTATACTTTAAAGCATACGTGTCATCACAATAATCATCATAGATAGGAGGCATGCTTTCATCATAGTAAATTTGCTCATCAAAGCTTGGGGGACAAAAAAATCATCTTCATCAAACATAGCTTCCCCAAGCTTGTGGCTTTGCATATCATTAGCATCATGGATATTCAAGGAATTCATCCTAACAACATTGAAATCATGCTCATCATTCAAAGATTTAGTGCCAAACAATTTAGAGATTTCTTCTTCTAGCACTTGAGCACAATTATCATTTCCATCATACTCACGAAAGATATTAAAAAGGTGAAGCGTATGAGACAAACTTAACTCCATTTTTTGTAATTTTCTTTTATAAACTAGACTAGTGCTAAAACAAGAAACAAAAAGATTCGATTGCAAGAACTAAAGATATACCTTCAAGTGCTAACCTCCCCGGCAACGGCGCTAGAAAAGAGCTTGATGTCTACTACACAACCTTCTTCTTGTAGACGTTGTTGGGCCTGCAAGTGCACAGGTTTGTAGGACAGTAGCAAATTTCCCTCAAGTGAATGACCTAAGGTTTATCAATCCGTAGGAGGCGTAGGATGAAGATGGTCTCTCTCAAGCAACCCTGCAACCAAATAAAAAAGAGTCTCTTGTGTCCCCAACACACCCAATACAATGGTAAATTGTATAGGTGCACTAGTTCGGCGAAGAGATGGTGATACAAGTGCAATATGGATGGTAGATAAAGGTATTTGTAATCTGAAATAATAAAAACAGCAAGGTAACAAGTGATAAACGTGAGCGTAAACGATATTGCAATGATAGGAAACAAGGCCTAGGGTTCATACTTTCACTAGTGCAAGTTCTCTCAACAATAATAACATAGATAGATAATATAACAAGCCCTCAACATGAACAAAGAGTCACTCCAAAGCCACTAATAGCGGAGAACAAACGTAGAGATTATGGTAGGGTACGAAACCACCTCAAAGTTATTCTTTCGGATCAATCTATAAAAGAGTTCGTACTAGAATAACACCTTAAGATACAAATCAACCAAAACCCTAATGCCACCTAGATACTCCATTGTCACCTCAAGTATCTGTGGGCATGATTATACGATATGCATCACACAATCTCAGATTCATCCAACCAACATAAAAGTACTTCAAAGAGTGCCCCAAAGTTTCTACCAGAGAGTCAAGAACGTGTCCCAACCCCTATGCATAGGTTCCCAATGTCACGAAACCCGCAAGTTGATCACCAAAACATACATCAAGTGGCACATGATATCCCATTGTCACCACAGATAATCACGGCAAGACATACATCAAGTGTTCTCATAAAGACTCAATCCGATAAGATAACTTCAAAGGGGAAACTCAATTCATCACAAGAGAGTAGAGGGGGAGAAACATCATAAGATCCAACTACAATAGCAAAGCTCGGGATACATCAAGATCGTATCACCTCAAGAACACGAGAGAGAGAGAGATCAAACACATAGCTACTGGTACATACCCTCAGCCCCGAGGGTGAACTACTCCCTCCTCGTCATGGATAGCGCCGGGATGATGAAGATGGCCATCGGTGATGGGATCCCCCCCGCAGGCGCGGAACGGGCTCCCGAGAGGTTTTGGTGGCTCTGAGAGGCTTGCAGTGGCGGAACTCCCGATCTATCTTACATGCGGAAGTTTTATGGTGCGAGGTATATATGGGTGCGAAGTGCGTCGGAGGAGCTACGGGGGCCCCACGAGGCAGGGGGGCGCGCCCGGGGGGGTGGGCGCGCCCCCACCCTCGTGGGCAGACCGTATCTCCCCTGACGTGCACTCCAAGTTCCCTGGGTTGCTTTCCTTCCAAAAATAACTTCTCTAGTTGATTTCGTTCCGTTTTGACTCCGTCTGATATTCCTTTTCCTCGAGACACTGAAATAGGCATAAAATAGCAAATCTGGGTTGGGCCTCTGGTTAATAGGTTAGTCCCAAAAATAAGATAAAAGTGGTTAATAAAGCCCAATATTGCCTAAAACAGTAGATAAAGTAGCATGGAGCAATCAAAAATTATAGATACGTTGGGGACGTATCAATGTGCCACTGGTGGCATCGCCATGCTTCCATGCAGAGGAGAAGAGGCGGGTCGCCCTGGGAGCACCGTCTTTGTGCGTCCACAGATGTTCAGCCTCGAGCTCATGGGACGCCGCTGAGCAAAGAAGTCAATGGGGTCTCACCATCCACGGATCCATGAACACAAGGGTGAACTGCACTTGGGGGAGAGCTGATGCTAACTGTTTTCGTTGCAGAGGAGCACTGACGCGAGGTGGGGGTCACCTAAGAGTGGATCTCACTGATCCATTGCCAGGTCGGTGCGGGGGTGGGCGATTCGGGCAAGCCCGGGGCCGTGGAACGCCGGCGTCCCACTTGGAGTGTCGTGGGAAGCGGCACGGCTAGCCGGGAGGGGGCGTAGCGCGCGGAGGGGCTCATCGGTGCCGATTGAAAAGAAAGCAGAGGAGGGGAGGGATGCGCGTGTCCAGGGAAGAAGGGAAGAGGGGATGGAGGGGAGGCACCGGGGTAGGAGGCTGGAGGGCACCGGGCACGTGGCTGGTGACGCGGCCCTTTGGCCCCCGGTGGCAGAAGCTAGGAAGTCGGGGAAGGTGAGGTCGGAGTGGGTTGGGGCGACCTCCGCACGTCCGGGGAAGAAGGAAAGAGGGGAGGGAGGGGCGGCGCCGGGGGGAGTAGACTGGATGGGGGCGGCATCGGGGTAGGAGGCCGGAGGTAGGCATTGGGCACGTGGCTGGTGGCGTGACCCTTGGCCCCCGGCGACAGAAGCTTGTAGGTCAGGTAAGAAGGTGTGAGGGAGGCGGGGCTCCGACAGCACATGGTCGGGCGGGCCAGTAGGAGGTTTGAGTGGCTCTGGCGCAAGGTGGAAGGAGGCAGGAGGAAGAAGATTGGGTGGCCATGGGTGGGTTATACACACACACACACACACACACACACACACACACACACACATATATATATATATATATATATATATCTCCCTAATAATAAAGCACGGATTGGGTCTCCGGGTTCACCGTCACAATACGCTTCCTGCCGTGAATTTACGCTTTCAGCTTTTTTCATCTATATTATTTTCGTTATCCGAGGTGGTACTATTAATAATATAAGCCTTTTCGTATGTGTAGTTAACGGTTCTTTTGTTGGGCCATCCGCGTGGGCCATAAAAATATTGTTCGCTGACGGAATTTTTGTCCCGATGGCTCCAACCATCTGAAATTTTATAGGCTTGTAACTCAAAACAAAGTTGCATGACTAAAATAGTACCACCTCGCTTTTCTAAAGCAAATTACAGCAATTTATATACCTGGCGAGTTGTTTGCAAATTAGCGAGCCAGCCTGAGGATCAACAAATAGACCAAAAACATGGCCGTTGTCGG
The DNA here is from genome assembly GCA_021437245.1 of Aegilops speltoides. Lineage (NCBI taxonomy): Eukaryota > Viridiplantae > Streptophyta > Magnoliopsida > Poales > Poaceae > Aegilops > Aegilops speltoides. The sequence goes on from CM038142.1 coordinate 375,110,050, forward strand.
ATGGAGGGCCTGGGTGTGGCTGGGTCGGGCTGCCGAAGCCGTTGACCCAGAGACATCATCACTGCGGAGCAGAGGCGCTCGCCGGAGTGGCCTCTTGCCGGCGGCGGCGGGGAGGCTGCAGCGACATGAGGAGAGGAAAGGGCGCGCGGGGGAGCCGACAACAGACGAGCTGCCGGCGACGGTGGAGCAGCGGCAGCGGTGGAGAGGGATGGGCGATGGGCGAAGGAGCCGACAAGAGACGAGCTGCCGGCGACGGTGGAGCAGCGGCAGCGGTGGAGAGGGATGGGGCGCGTGGAGGAGCCAACCAACGAGCGGTCGATGGCGGCTGTGGGGCGGCGTTGGAGTTCTCGAGATCCGATCGAGGGCACATGCTGCGAAAGCTGGAGGTGTAGGGAGCAAACCATCCCACGGAACCGAGGCTACTATTAGATTGGAGAGGAGATACGGACTAGAAGCTGTTGTTGCTCTCGTGTTAGCTAATGTTTATTCTTCATGTCCGTTATACTTTATAAAAAAATCAACATAACATATCTGCGTTCTTCGAGTTTACTTTATATAAAAAATCAACATAACATATCTGCGTTCTTCGAGTTTTAAAAATATAGCTCAAAACTATTTCTTCAAGTATTTGTTGTAGTAACATGTGTGTTACCACCCACTTACTACAATTAATCTTCGGTCTTAGTAATTTTTCCGTAGTCGATCATGAGGTCACTTTACTTTGTAAATATTGAACGGGTTGAAAAAAGTTAAGTAATAATATTCTTTGAATTTTTTCCATAGATTGCCCTCTGTAGAGCTATAGGTTGGTGTGAGCTCGTTTGATTTGGCCTGGTTTTGATGTCTCTTGTGTGTGCGCTGCAGTAAAGCCGAAGGCGTCCGTCGAACTTCGCTTGGAGGCCAAACAGGTTCGGCTCTCGGACATGCCACCATTAACGCCGATGACACCGATCGCGCAGACTGTAAGTTTACCACCCCCCGCCTTGATCTGATATATTGGTGCGAGAGACCTGCATTTACATGATATTGCTACTGACGCGTGCAAATTACATAATTTGTTATACATGCTGCTTAACTTGTTCACGGTGTCTTTGTTAATTGGACCTTAAGAACAGAGATGACACCTTACCATAGGCAGCTCTTAATTATGTGCGTTAATTCAATTCTAAAAGTTGATTCAAGTCTGTTGTGCTTGAAGTAGATTCATAGAAGCAATTCCGTTAGTATGTGAACAAAAGTTATCTTATACTCCCCGTCCAAATTACTTGTAATGGAAATGAATGTATCTAGACATTTTTAGTTCTAGATACACCCATTGTTATTTATTTTGGAGACAAGTAATTTCGGACGAAGGAGTATGTGTGACCAGAGTTGCGAGAATATGAATAGGGAATGATCATAGATGCCAACACCTACAGTGTGATTTATCTTGGTAGAGGTGCTTTGGATTCGTAAGTAGTTTTAGTGTTTTTTCTAGATAGCTCAAGTACTTAAGCTTCGCAATCATGAAAAACAGAGTAGTCAGTTCCATTAATCCTTCTATAGGTGGTCTCGTTGATGCCTTTCCCCTTCATTAACAGTACAATGATGCTTTCTCTGTTAACCTTCTCTCGTGGTGTTGGGCGCGCTCTTGACCTTGAAAGTGTATTTGCAATTTTACTCATAATACTTTTGTGTGATAATAATGCTTTTGTGTGATAGTGAGGCAATTTAGTTGCATGCCTTGATTACAAAAAAGTAACAAGAGTTGAAAATACGAATTGGTCATCAATGGCCGCATGACAGGAGAGCAATTTCAATGGACAATGGAAACATGAGTAAAACAAGCAGCTAAGCGGAGGCCGCTTGCCCGAGTGTCTCGGAGGAGGATGTCACTTGCCGCTAGATTGGCGGATGACTACTTCTTGGTGGTCTATGGATGTCGCCTTTGTATGGATCTTTATCTGTAGTTGGATAGTTCGACCTCATTCCAGAGGCTGATTGGAGCCTGGTACTTCACTTTTCTCCTTCTTGATAATGCTCCGTTCATTAATTTGGTTATGCTCATGACATTGCACATTAGTTCTTTGCGAGCCAAGCGATAGAAAAGTTTGAAACTAATGCTACAGATGATCTTTCTTTTTTCTTTTTGTGACATTTTTTGGGTTCAACATGTTGATAAGAACTACTCCTCCGTTTCTAAATATAAGTCTTTTTAAAGATTCCAATGTGAACTAGATAAGGATGTATATAGGCGGATTTTAGAGTGAGATTCACCCATTTCCACCGTATGTAGTCCATATTGAAATCTTTCGTAACTTATATTTAGGAGCGGAGGGGTACTGAAGAATGTTATATCAAGCAATCATGTACGATATGTTCACATGAGTTCTTTCATGTGGCCGTTCCTTACATTCCTTTGCTTCCCACTATTCCAGCCGGTGCAATGAAGTCCTCCGAGATAAGGGTTTGCGAAAATGATCTTGCATCCCGGATAAGCAGGTCGAGGTCAAAGCCGGTGCCTGTGGGGATTTCAATGGATCACCAACACGAGAAACCGAAATGGCAGGATCAGAAAAGATGGTCCCAGATCTCATCGCAACCGGATGTGCAAGAACACATCAATGATCATATGTGAGGCTGTGACCTTTGAAATTTTGTCGATGGAGCATTGCCTCGCTATTTAGCTTCTAGAGTACAATGACCTGACGTACAACTATAACAGCTAGCAGCATGGTTTATCCCTTCCGATTGTACTATTTCTCTAGAATGATGGCATAGGAAGAGCGTGTGTATATGTTGAGGTTAGTCTTACAAACTAATGCTCCGGATGTTCTCTCTAAACTAATCTGCAAGTGTTTGTTTGGGACAAGCCCAAATAGTGTTCCAATTTTTATGAAAATGTTAACTTCTATTAAAAAATAAGAAAATTACCAAAATTAACCTAATTATCGATGTTTATTTAAATTGGACATAAAAATGATGCACAATATCGCACATGAAGCAGACTGTGCCCTTTCTTTTGCCCGGTGCAACGCACGGGCATTTGTACTAGTACTACTTAATTAGTTACCATGGGTCGATGCCAAAACAACTTTTTTGGCCACTTGCCTGGAGTCACCTTGATGAACTTTGCCCATGCCCTGCCCGCCGGAAAAGAAAATTAATAAAGGGGTTATTAAATAGTTTATATCAGGAAATGACGAACTAATAATTAATAGGCCGAGATATAGTTAATAATGATTGAAATTACCTATTGACTATCCCCTTCACGATGGTGTAGTCTTTATCTTCTTTAGTTAGTGAGTCCAGTAATTCAACTTTTCCTTCCTTGGAAGGTTCTTGCTACCTTTATGTCTGTGTGGGGAGCTTTTTTCATCTATATTATTTTCGTTATCCGAGGTGGTACTATTAATAATATAAGCCTTTTCGTATGTGTAGTTAACGGTTCTTTTGTTGGGTCATCCGCGTGGGCCATAAAAATATTGTTCGCTGACGGAATTTTTGTCCCGATGGCTCCAACCATCTGAAATTTTATAGGCTTGTAACTCAAAACAAAGTTGCATGACTGAAATAGTACCACCTCGCTTTTCTAAAGCAAATTACAGCAATTTATATACCTGGCGAGTTGTTTGCAAATTAGCGAGCCAGCCTGAGGATCAACAAATAGACCGAAAACATGGCCGTTGTCGGATGGAGGGCCTGGGTGTGGCTGGGTCGGGCTGCCGAAGCCGTTGACCCAGAGACATCATCACTGCGGAGCAGAGGCGCTCGCCGGAGTGGCCTCTTGCCGGCGGCGGCGGGGAGGCTGCAGCGACATGAGGAGAGGAAAGGGCGCGCGGGGGAGCCGACAACAGACGAGCTGCCGGCGACGGTGGAGCAGCGGCAGCGGTGGAGAGGGATGGGCGATGGGCGAAGGAGCCGACAAGAGACGAGCTGCCGGCGACGGTGGAGCAGCGGCAGCGGTGGAGAGGGATGGGGCGCGTGGAGGAGCCAACCAACGAGCGGTCGATGGCGGCTGTGGGGCGGCGTTGGAGTTCTCCAGATCCGATCAGGGGCACATGCAACGGAGCTGGAGGTGTAGGGAGCAAACCATCCCACGGAACCGAGGCTACTATTAGATTGGAGAGGGAGATACGGACTAGAAGCTGTTGTTGCTCTACGTGTTAGCTAATGTTTATTCTTCATGTCCGTTATACTTTATAAAAAAAATCAACATAACATATCTGCGTTCTTCCAGAGTTTACTTTATATAAAAAAATCAACATAACATATCTGCGTTCTTCCAGAGTTTTAAAAAATATAGCTCAAAACTATTTCTTCAAGTATTTGTTGTAGTAACATGTGTGTTACCACCCACTTACTACAATTAATCTTCTGGTCTTAGTAATTTTTCCGTAGTCGATCATGAGGGTCACTTTACTTTGTAAATATTGAACGGGTTGAAAAAAGTTAAGTAATAATATTCTTTGAATTTTTTTTGGGAGACCAAATTAGTTTGTTAGCATCCAAATCGAGTAATAAAGTTTTAATCAGTTTTTATATGAATGTTTTCTATTTTGTGTTTTGTATCTTGTGAAAACTGTATAGCTCAATTGTACATACATATCTAAATTGTTTTAATTTTTATTCTTTGACGATTAGCGTTGCATCTTGATAGTTCCATGTTGGTTGCCCAACACCACATCAAAGTGAAGATAAGGCCACGAATTAAGAACTACAACTCAGCAGTGCACCATGAAAGGTAAACTCTCGAATACCACGTGAAATCTTTAATTTGTTTTGTATTTGTTGAAATACATGCATATGTTGTATATATTTTAGTTAAATTCGAATTTACAGATATTTATTTTATATCCCGGTGCAACGCACGGGTATATGTGCTAGTATATATATACATATATATATATATATATATATAATAGCAAAAGAGCCCGTGCGTTGCAACGGGAGAGAAAATAGCACACGCTCTTAACTCAATAACCATGACTTAAGACCCTAATAGGTTCACGTCTTTTATTTTCACATGGAATCACATTTGTGTTGCCGACGGTGGCCTCAGTGAATGTGGTCAGTGCTAAGGCGTCTCTCTCTCTCTCTCCCGCGCGCGGGTGCGCGCCCGTGCACTCGCTCGAAATAATATGAGAAATATTTCTTCTGCGAGGTTTTTAAGAGGTGTGCATGCTTGATTATCAATGTTTTCTTTTATCTCAATTTGGTTTTAATGGGTGTTTGCAGTTCGGATCGCCGCCGGTATGAAAGAATAACAGACTGTGCACTATAGATTAAGTTTCATCAAAAATAATATTTTAAAAATATTTAATAATTAAAAATAACATCATATTAGATTCTACACAGTTTCTAATCAAATTTCATATATAACAAGTTAAAATCGGAGGTATGGTTTAAAAGATATGGATAATTTTGTTTTACATAATCTACAAAATGATTAACCAAAAAGTCAGGGGGGTTTCTGTTAAAATGAAAAAAAATGATTCGGTGACTTAAATATAGGCGGTGGGCTGGTTACTGAAGCGTCGAGGGTTTTCTGTCAAAATGCAAAAAAAAAGGTTCGACTATGACTTAAGCGTGTATTGCGGGTTAATTTACGGAAAGCAGAGATATTTTTTTTAAATGACGCGATAGTGAGCGAGGCGGAAGAGCTGAACAACAATACATGGAATTGCCATCATTGTGATCTTCAATCGATTTTCCTAGTGATCGTAAAGCAGGAGTTGAACATTTGTACATAAAATTGCCATCATTGAGATCTTCAATAAAATTTCCTATAGTAAAATCATCCTCGACAAAGACCTTGGTAAGGAAAGATTAATTGGATTTTTGGCGGAAGATTAATTAGAGAATTAACAAAATATTGAAATAGAACTCACAACAAAAAGCCAAAATGTAAAGTCCACCACTATGTTGCATAGCTAATGTTCTCTCTAGATCATCATTGCATAGTTTTAGAGCATAAGTAACGCTGGCTATCACCATACATTGATGATTCAGTTTATAAAGCATGTTAGAAATGCATCGGAGCTCTCATTCTCGCCTCAGCCACTATGATTGAGGAACAAAAATAAAAGAGGACGTGATCATCAGTTGAATAAAGTAAATGCATGTTAACAAATACTCCCTCCGTTCCTAAATACTTGTCTTTCTAAAGATTTCAACAAGTGACTACATATGGCGCAAAATGAGTGAATCTACACTTTAAAATATATCTACATACATCCGTATGTTTGAGTTCATTTGAAATTCCTAGAAAGACAAGTATGTGGGAACAGAGGTATATTCTGCTATCTTATATAGCCTGAATAAAGAAGACAACATAGCAATTGTTCCTGCGTGTTTCACCTCTTTTTTCTTTTCTCGTCATCCGATCCGATTCAATCTGTTCATTTATTTTCTTTTATGGCGTCTCTGTTTAATAATGGGCCATAGACGCAACCCTTTTTATCCAAGTTGTGTAGTTGTCTCTCCTTTTATAGTTACTTCCTTTCATAGTTATGAGAATCTGCCATAGCAATCTTCGTATGTCCTTCATAAGTCCGTTCTCTCATCACCACTTAGGTAGGAAAGAATCATCTGTGCAGACTTACGGATATGTGCAAGTCTTGCACGTATATTAATTGGTGTGGTTTGATATAATCAGTCGAGGTGGGACTATTTCATAATTACAGAACCCTCCGTTCAGAACATAATGATGTCCTAGCTCAACTGTTCGTGGCCTATCAGGTTTGGTGCAGAGGTTGAGAGTTCGATTCCACTTTCTAGCAATAATTTTTTGCGCTCTTTCACACAGTAGGTGGGCCGGCTGAGTTGGGCCAAATCGACGATGCACGAAAGGTGGGCCAATGAAAAATCATGTTAACGACGGACGGACGAAAATCATGTTAACGGCGGGCCACATGATCACATAAATAGTACCACCTCCGATGTAGAAAAAATAATATAGGTGAAAAACCTGAAAGCGTAAATTCACGGAAAGAAGCGTATTGTGACGGTGAACCCGGAGACCCAATCCGTGCTTTATTATTAGGGAGAGATATTCCCTAATAATAAAGCATGGATTGGGTCTCCGGGTTCACCGTCGCGACGTTTTTACACAAAGGTCCCTGTGCCTTTTGGTATTCAACCCGCACTCCATCACTAATCAGTCACGGAAAAAGCCATGTTGTTGTATCAAATCAAATATCTTTGGTCACGAGCGGGTCCACCACGTTTTTTTCTCTAAGGGGCGACCGAGAGGCGATCGCCAAGGCGATCGGGAGGCGGCGCCTAGGGTTAGGGTTCTGAACGTTGGGTGGCGGTGATCTACAGGGTAGCGAAGGTGCGGCGACGGCGCTGCAGGCTTGGCTAGGCCCTGAGTGTGACGACCTTGCTTGACGAGGAGACCATGGCGTCTTGGCGAAAGCGAGGAGGAGGACTCCTCCCGCGGCGCGACTCGAGAAGCAACCCCCAAGGCGGGAGGCTGGAAACACGGCGAAGTCGGAGATCTTCGGAATCTCCGGCAGATGGGAAGACCTCGGAGGATGCAGCGTCCCTATCGGCGAAGATGGGGGGCTTGGCGCTAACGGAAAAGGAGGCGGCGGGATTTTGTTTCGAGGAGCCAGATCCAAGATCGAGAATCGATGTGAAGTGGGCTGTTGTCGGAAAATCTTTCTCCCCGCGGCCTCTAATCAAACATGCTTTCGAGAGGGCGATGCAGCGTGCTTGGGGTCTCCACAGGGAGGCTCAATTCAAGATGCTTGGTGGAAATATGTTCATGGTCAAGTTTGGCGGTGAAGGGACTGAAACATGTTCTTCTAGCGGTCCGTGGCGGTTTGACTTTAATGTAGTTGCTCTAAAGGACTATGATGGAGTGACCAGGCCGTCCGAGATGATTTTTGATTCGATTGAGGCCTGGGTAAGGGTTGATGATTTACCTCTGGACAAAAGATCTAAAACGTTTGGAGAGGCTCTTGGGAATTGGCTTGGTAAAGTAATCAAGGTAGATGTTGGAGAGGATGGTCTCGCGAGAGGAACTCAGCTGAGAGTTCGGGCCAGAATTGCTTTGTATGAGCCCCTCGTCCGGGGTTTCTTTTTGAAGAGGAAGCCTGATGACACCGAAAAAACGTGGTTTGACTTCGCTTATGAGAGAGTTCCCCACTTCTGTTTTGACTGCGGGAGACTTGTGCATGTCGATGGAGTATGTGACCCCCCGGTGGATCCTCTGTCGCAGTGGGGAGAATGGCTGCGTGCTTCGCCAGGGAGAACTTCGTCAGGTCATCAGGAGAAGAAGCAATGGCAGGGAACATCAAGCAAGAACCTAAGTAGAGAGAGCTCAATGTCAAGCGGGGGTGATAATGGACATAAAGGGTTTGCTTACGTACGGGATCTGCCAACCCGCAGATCGTTGTACAAAGAATATACGCCGGTGACTCCCACACCTGGTGGGCAAAAGCGAAGGCGGGGAGCAACAAGAGGTTGAGCCCAAATAAAATGCACTTTAGTGCGAAGGGGCAAAGGAGAGGATCTACGCCATGACTTAGAAGAAAAGCGAGAGAAACACCTCAGAGAGGAGCTGAATCAGAAGGTGAGAGAGGGCATCATCTCCCCGAGGAAGAACCATGACCACAGAGAAGGACAGCAACGGAGGGATGACAAGGGCGCACGGGAGCATTACCGGCGGCCGGGGTACTATGTTAGAAAACCCAGAAGAGACGTGGGATCCTCTCGACAGCGAGAGGACCACTACCGCTATGTTCCAAGGGAAAAGAAAAGATCATCTAGGCAAGTGTGGGTGCCAGTAGGAGAAGGAAGCCGGAGGGAGGATACGGATGCTCTCGTTGGTGAAAAACGGCAGAAAGTGTAAATACTCTTTGAGAGGATCGGTGACAATGGAGCAAGATCGGCGGACCCGTGGCCGGGCCGCGGAGCAATGAATTTCCTCGTCTGGAACTGCCGGGATTGGGGTTGGACCCGACAGTTGGAGAGTTGAGGACTGATTAGGTCGTACAACCCAGCGGTGGTTTTTCTATGCGAGACAAAGAAGAGGGCGAGAGCAATGGAGAAAGTCAAATGGAGTTTGGGTTTCCGGCACGGCTTTGCGGTAGATTGCGAGGGCAGAAGTGGAGGTCTAGCTCTTCTATGGAGGGACCATATCTCAGTTACTCTTAGACCTTGGTGCCAGTACTTTATTGATGCGGAAATCATGTCAGAGGGAAGAACTGTTAGATTCACGGGAGTCTACGGTGAACCTAGGACGGAGTACAGGCGGAAAACCTGGGAGGCCCTCCGTTACTTGAGACGACAAGATAACTTACCATGGCTGTGCGCGGGGGACTTTAATGAAATACTTTTTCAAACAGAACAGAAGGGAGGCAATCCGCGAAACTTTCATCAGATGGAGGAGTTTCGGGAGTGTCTTGGCGACTGTGGTTTAGCGGATCTGGGTTTCACTGGTTACCCTTTTACGTGGGACAATAAACAGGATGGTGCTGGAAATATTCAGGTTCGGCTCGATAGGGCCACATGCAATGACGACTTCTTGCACCTCTATCCGGAGTCGGTGGTAGAACATGTTCTTACGGAGGAATCTGACCATGCGGCAATCCTAATTAGAGCAGCGGCATCACTGGATGCAGCGGGTCTCAAGAAGAACAGGGTGTTTAGATTTGAAGAAGCTTGGACGCGACATGAAGATTACGAGCACATGATAGCGAGCGCCTGGGAGGCAGCGAAGCAGCAGTATGGCGCGCATGTGGGTATGAGCGGGAAACTGGGAGCGATGACCAAGGCCATGCAGACGTGGAGTAGGGAAGTGTTTGGGTCCCTCCGAAAGCAGATCTCAAAACTTAAAACCCAATTGAGGGATGCAAAAGAAAGGTCGCTGGTGACCGGCTATTTCCAGGAGGTTAAGGACATCGAGAGTCAGCTTCATGATCTCTATGAGAAGGAGGAGATCTACTACAAACAGCGTTCGAGGATTGACTGGCTGCAGTGGGGTGATCAAAATACAAGGTATTTTCAGAACCGCGCATCGCACCGAAGGAGAAAAAACACTATCAAGGCATTGCGCAAGGATGATGGCACACTTTGCACCTCTGACGAGGAAATGAGGACTATGGCACGGATTTTTTATACCTCTTTGTTCAGTTCTGAAGGTTCTAATGAAGCAGATACTGTTATGCAACATATTGATCCTCTAGTTACGGAGGAGATGAATGGGGGGCTAATAGCGTTGATCTCTGATTCTGAAATTGAGACGGCTCTTTTCCAGATGGGCCCCACGAAGGCGCCGGGGCCGGATGGCTTCCCGGCGTTGTTCTATCAGCGACACTGGTCGCTAGTGAAAGAGGATGTGTGCAGGTCGGTCAAGGATTTTTTGTATGGTGTGGCTACTCCGGATGGTTTCAATGACACTGTGTTAGTGATGATTCCAAAAATCACAGCCCCGGAGTGTTTATCTCAGTTCAGACCAATTAGTCTGTGTAATGTACTCTATAAAATTGCAACGAAGGTATTGGCCAATAGACTCAAGGGAATCCTCCCTGTCTTGATCTCAGAAGAACAGAGTGCCTTCGTACCAGGACGGCTTATCACAGATAATGTCTTCGTGGCTTATGAGTGTGTCCACGCCATCAGGATGAGGAAGAGGAAGAGACCGTTGTGTGCGATAAAATTAGACATGATGAAGGCATATGATCGTGTGGAGTGGATTTTCCTTGAGAGAGTTTTGGTGAAGTTTGGTTTTCATGAGGCCTGGATCCGTATGATAATGAGGTGTGTAACGACGGCAAGATTCATGGTCAAGCTCAATGGGGGGATCTCGGACTCTTTTCTGCCGTCAAGGGGCCTCCGGCAAGGAGATCCGCTCTCGCCTTATCTATTTCTTTTTTGTGTAGAGGGCTTCTCTGCTTTGTTGAAACATGCACAAAGTCTTAGGGGATATAAAGGGGTCTCTTTTGGGAGCACTGGCCCCATGGTTACCCACCTCCTCTTTGCAGATGACAAAGATAGTGTTCCTAGAGGGTCTTGAAAGTAATCTTCTTGCGCTCAAAAGCATTTTGCAGGACTATGAAGAAGCTTCGGGCCAGAAAGTTAATCTGCAAAAATCCTCCATCTTCTTTGGGAAAGGGTGCGATGAGGACACTAAAGATCAACTTAAGGCTGTCATTGGAATCACTTCTGAAGCCCTAGGGGAGAGGTATTTGGGACTACCTACTGCGGTGGGAAAATCAAAGGAGGGCACGTTTAAATATGCCAGGGAAAGTGCAAAGGGGAAGGTCACCGGATGGAAGGGGCAGGGGCTATCAAAAAAGGCCCGAGAGGTGTTGGTTAAATCGGGGCTCCAGTCAACCCCAACATTCACCATGAGTTGCTTCCAACTTACCAAAAAATTGTGCGGGAATCTGACATCAATCTCCTCTAACTTTTGGTGGGGCGAGGCAAATGGTGAGAAGAAGGTTCACTGGGTAGCGTGGAAAAAAATGTGTCAAAGCAAGCAAGACGGAGGAATGGGTTTTAGAGACATGGAAGCATTCAACCAAGCATTACTAGCCAAGCAAGCATGGAGATTAGTGCAGGTCCCGTCTTCCCTATGTGGACGGGTACTGAAGGCTCGCTACTATGAGCATGGTTCTATCCTGAATGCAACCTGCCCGAGTGGTGCTTCGTACACGTTCGGAAGCATAGTGCATGGTAGAGACCTGCTGTTGGATGGGCTTATATGGCGAGTCGGTGACGGTTCAAACATTCGGATTCACCACGACAATTGGATCCCTCGCAGTGGAAGCCTTCGGCCACTGGGCCAAGTGTACATGCCAGGTATCACGCGAGTCAGTGATCTCCTCAAGGATGATGCGACGGGGATATCCAGGACATTCTGCAGATCTACGTGGGAGGACCGGGCACAGAGGACAGCATAGCATGGAATTATACGAATTCGGGACAGTTTACCGTCAAATCTGCGTACCACTTATGCATGAAGAAGAAGAAGGAGAGAACTGGACAGCCAGGCTCGTCCTCAGCTGTGGCCAACCACCGAAGCTGGATGGCGTTATGGGGCACAAACGCACCAGGGAAGGTGTTGATCCATGCATGGCGTCTGATCAGGAATGGATTAGCGGTTGGCACTGAACTTCGCCGCAGGAAGATTAAGCCAGGAGTTTTTTGCCCAGCGTGTGGAAGGGAAGAAACGTTATTTCACCGATTTTGGGACTGCTACCACTCTATACTATTTTGGAAGGAGCTGAACTCGGTATTGGGTGCGAGGGTGGCGACCCCACCTAGGACGACGGACACCCAGAGTTCGCTGGCATCATGGCTACTTCAGTGGTGGTCGGAAGCGGCGGAGGATGAGAGAGCTGTGATGGCTCAGGGTTTATACGGGATATGGCTGGCAAGGAATGAAACCCGCGAGGGGAAACGAATTGAGGAGGCACACCTAGTGGCAAGAAGAGTGGCAACGCTTTTGGAAGAGTGGAAGCAAGTTCATGGCCACAAGGAGAACCAAACTCATCCTCCCCAACGCGCCGGATGGGAACCGCCGGCTCCAGGATGGCTCAAAGCCAATGTTGATGGCGCACTGGCGCGGACGGGGCAAGGCGGAGGAGGCGGTGTGGTGTTTAGAGATGAGGACGGAGCTTTCAGAGGCGCGGATGCAGTCTTTCTCCCGGATGTCAACTCGCCAGAAGTGGCGGAGCTGCTGGCATGCAGGCGGGCGATCGTGCTCGCTCTGCAAAGAGACACACCTAAGCTACACTTGGAGACTGACTGTTTAAACGTTGCCAGGATGCTTAATGACCAAGAGCGAAACCTGTCGGTGGTGGGCACCCTGGTGGAAGAAATCAAAATGATGGCTACAAATTTGGGAGAATTTCGAGCTACATGGGTGAGAAGAGAGGCGAATAAAGCAGCTCATGAGACTGCTCGTTTCGGTTTTTGTAATAAGGTTTCGGTGTCGTGGGAGGTGTCTCCCCCAGATTGTATTCTAAGTATCGTAGCTGATGAACTTCCTATTCTAGTTTAATAAAGTGGGGAAGTGATTATCAAAAAAAAAAAAGTCACGGAAAAACGATTCGCTGGAAAATATACGTGCACGCATCTGCCTCCTCGGCTCAACCCTACCTGTGCCCAGGCCGAGCCAAATCCCCCCGCCGCCACACCACTTGCCTCCGCCGCCGACCTCAACCCGCCCGCCGCCGGGGCCACCTCCTGCCCGCCTCACCGCGCGCCGCCGCCCGCCTCGTGCCTGCCCCGCGCCGCCACCGCCTACCCGCCTCCCATCTTGGTCCCCGAGCGTCCGACCCGGCCGTCGTTCGTCACCAGCACCTGCGGATCCGGCCGCCCCTCGCCTTCCTCGTCGGCTGCACCTCCGAGCGCTGCCACCCCACCCCTGCCAAGCTCCACTGCTGGAGGATCTCCGCCGCCTGGATCCACATCCCCACGTCCGGAACGGGTCCTCCTCGAGGAGCCGCGCATCCTCTGCCTGCTCCAACGCTGCACACATCCTCTGCTAGGTTGACTCCCACCGCCTACGACCGTTGCTGCCGTCAGATCAGGGTAATGGATTTGAGGGTTGATATATCTTGAGTTGTCCCATTGTCATACTTAATTCAGGATTCAACTCAGGAGAGTGTACAGAACATGCAGGTTTGTATTCTTCCCGGTGTATGTTGGTCATGCATCGGATGTCACTCGGTTTCTAGGAATTTCAAGATGGCATGTAAGCTTCTCCTATTTGACGTATTTTTACTTTCTCGAAATCTCTTTATTAATACCAATGGTGATTTTATTTCTGCCTGATGACTTGCTGTCATATTGTTTTAGCAAAGAAACCAACAAACAAGGAGAGAAAACTTAAATAAGAGAGATGTATGAGGATGCCGGTGTCTCACCAAACATGTGTTGTGTGAGGACACCCTTCGTCCGACCTAATCTTGACGATCATCCTCAGGTACACACATACATGTTCTTCCCTGCCGCCTCTTGGTTTAGTTCACATGTCTTGAATTACTTTGATCCTTTTGGTAACATCAAACTGGGTTGCATAGAAGTAACTGCTAACTGGGTATGACCTTTGTGAGGAATCTACAGCAGCACTTCAAAACTCCCAGGTTGTTTTCATCAGCAAGCTTACAGCTGACCACATGGTGTTACTCGATAATACAACACTGTACGATGCACCTGAGATTCCAATGGATACCTGTTGAAGCGATGTGGTCATCAGCATGTATGCTCTCAATCTCCTGGTAGAGCATTTTCCCTTAAACGATGCTACTGTCACATGATGCATATCATTGTTTTGTTCGTTGGTAATTTGACCTACACAACACTTGCTGATATTATCCTTTCCAGGATGCAAAATGATTCTTCATTTTGGGGTGCCAACTATGCTAGCTTTATACTGCTGAATGTAGGAGCTTATTTTGTGTTCCCATGTCTATGATATGCGTGCTCTGCCGGTTCCCTGCAAGCGCTTTTGGCGATGACCTCAAGTTCTGCTGCTAGGCCGTGAATGTGTTGGTCCTTCTCACCGTCCACCGATGATGGTGCCCAAGAGAAGTCAGGGAAGGAGAAAAGGATGTTGTTGTTGCGTGGTCGTCAGAACGACTGGCCGTGGACGCAGCCATGCACTGGATGCCATCAACGGCTAGCCGTGGACCAGTACCTCGCCGCCTCGGCAAAATATGGATGCACGGGATTCTGCTACTAACATTGGGGAGTGTGTACTGTTGCGGTGCTGTGACATATACACTGTGTGGAAGAAACCCCTGTTTGATTTACAGGTGATGCTGATTCGTCTGAAATCTACTTTTGACAGATCAATCTGGTTTGTTGGCTGCTGGGTGGCTTCATGTGACGCTATAGTGCACTAGGGAGAGGTATAGAGGTCCCCGGAGTTACATGTATGTACCGTAATGTTTCAACTTTCGATTTTGACGTTCAATATTGACTCCTTGATCCCGTTTCTTAGGGTTCATGATTGGCAATTGGCCGTGGGCAATGGAAATAAAATGTCTACTGAATGTTCATGGATATCTTTAAAGCAGAACAATACAGACTTTAGATGTACATCATATTTGATGCATCAGTCTAATCTGTACATCAAATTACAGTGTATGATTTGTGTGGACACTATATATATATTTGATGGAGCCGTCTAAGTTGGATTGTTGGACATGAATTTGCAGTGTACAGTTTCCATCCAACTTGCTAATTTAATTTTACTTATTTTACAAACTCTTTAATAATAATTCTAAATAGCATAATAATCTGACAATATTTTCCAAAGGACGTTTTTTACATCTTCCTATATCATTTTGATGTGAGATGGGTTGTAAATACAGGTCTATTAATAATTTTATCATAGTTGTTATTTAACATCCGTAAGCCATCATTTGGGGATAAGCGGCGTCTTAAATTGAGGGCGTGGACCGGTGGAGAGGGTCCTTGAGCCATGCTTATTAGGGTAAGGGTGTGCTCTATTATTTTTGGAAAAGATACCAGTGATGTTTGCTTATGTGATGATTATGTCATGGATGATGTACCCATGTCTATGCCATCGTGAATATGCCCGTCATGTCGTAGTGTTCTATTTTTTTTTCGTTGCAACGCACGGGCATATGTGCTAGTATATCGTCATCCTGGGTGAGGAATAGTTATTCTTCACCCCCTCTATTTTAATATCAATGCACCATAATTTTACGTTCCGTAAATTTTGTCTTGTTTCAGACCCAAAAAGAGAGCGTAAGAAAATATATAATTGTCATAAAAAATATTTTATGTTACGTAAATTACAAATGTAAAAACATAGCGTAAAGTGTACACAAAATGTAATTTTTCTGGTCTTCTGACTTTTTAATGCCAAATTTTATGCAGCGAATCAATATGACTGAAACTATTTGTATTTGAAACATAATTTATTTATGAAATGATAGTAAGATTACCTCGGGTGAAGAATAACTTATTCTGCACACTGGATGATGAATAATAACACTATATATATATATATATATATATACATCTGGGCTATTCTGTTACGCGTAACAGAATATTATTCTGTTACCCTTTTTGAACTGACGGTTTCAGGTGGTTGTACTGATGTTTTTGAAGCGGTTGAACTGATGCTTTCAGTTTTGTTTAACACATCGTCTTCTTTAGTTCAAAAACTTTTTATAATTTTTTTGTCGGAACGGGGCGTGTAATATATCGTTGGAAAGCTCTTGACAACCATATTTCAAGTATATTGAACGTTTTTCCAAAATCATTATGGTTTTAGAGCAGTTTTGAAAAAAACTTTTTTTTCAAAACCGACAACGTGAATCGTATTTCGAACTCAATTTTCAAACCGTTTGTCAGAATTGAGCAAATAAGGTGGCGTTGGAAAGCTGGTGAAAATCCGCATCTTCCATATATGTATTGTTTTTTCTAATTCTATATGATTTAAAAGTAATTTGGAAAAGGGTGAAATTCTGGGCGAAACGTATTATCGCGATTTTTTGCAAACGGTTCGTCGGATTGACGCAAATGATACGGCGTTGGAAAGCTATGGAAAATGCACAACTTTTTTTATATATAAATGTTTTTCTAATTCCTTACGGTTTAAAAACGAATTCGAATACGGTCAAATTTGATTTTGAACGCGTTTTTTTTAAAGTTTGTTGAAATATGGCAAATAATATACCGTTGGATAGCTATCGAAAATGCGGAACTTAGTCATGTTGAACGTTTTCTCTACTTCGCAACCGTTTAAGAGTAATTTTGAATACAGCATGACGGATCATGTTGTTTTCCCGTCTGAAAAACAGAGTAGTCGTACTGATATATGTGTACGTTTGTACTGAGCTATTTTTTGTAGAGTAATTTTGAATGGTTCCGAAAAAGGGTACTTGTACTGATGCTTGCATGGGTTTGTACTAAGCGTGTTTTCACTAACTAGACTTTGCTTTGTTTTGCTCATAAGTTTTCAATGGTTTATTGTATCGTCGCCCCTGTACTTGCATGGTTTATATCATCGAACTGAATGATATTTTTTTTAAAAGAAAATATATTTTTTTGAACTAAACTTTTTTTTTACAATGATGTTCTGAACTTCTCTTATTTTACGACTTGTACTTTTCTCATTTGAATTGCATGGGGTTTCTTTTTTGCTGAACTTTTACAAGTTAAATTTCTGTCATTTCTTTTATTCCGAACGGACCACCGTTTTTAACTTGTACTGATCAATATTTTTAATTCAACCATTTTTCTTTCTAGAACGGACGAATGTATGTTCGAGAAAAAGAGTACTTGAACGGATGTATGTATGATTTTGTCTTGGCGTGTTTTACATCTGGCGTGTTTTGTGACGATATTCTAGACTTCTCTCATTTTGAACTCAGCTCCTTAGCGACCGGCCAAAAAACAAGAAGTTGTACTGTTGAGTAGCTCCTTGAGCGACCGGCCACAAAACAAGAAGTTAAGTTGTACTGTTGAGCAGGATGTGCTCGACACCGACCGCGTAAGTACTTAGTATTACGATGTATTAGTACTTAGTATGAGACACGTTGTGTTGTTTTCCTGTCAGAAAAAACAGAGTACTGGTCGACGGCGGGCGCCATGGTCGGGAGGTGGTGCGCGACAACGGGCGCCATGGTCGGGATCAACGACGGTAATGGTCGCGCCAGCCCGGTGGCGTGACGGTGGTGGGTGGGGATGGGGGTCGCCGAAGATGGGGGTTGTGTTTGGGGCCGCTAGGGATGGGGTCTTGAGGATGGGGAGCGCTTGGGGGCTGGGGGTCTTTGGGGATGTGGGTCGCCGGGGTGGGGTCACCGAGCTAGGGCTCACGGGGAGGAGGGGCGGACGGCGTGGTGGTGAGGAGGCGGCGGTGCTGGCAGTGGGGAGGAGGCCGCAGAGGCCTTGTTGGGAGGAGGAGAGGCGGCGGCGGGTGGGGAGGAGGCGGCCGAGGGCGGCCGGGAGGAGGCCGACCGCGTGTGGGGAAGGAGGAGGACCGAGGGCTGGCTGGGAGGAGGCGAGGCGGTGTGCGCGGAGGAGGTCGGGCGGCGGTGGGCACGGGGAGGAGGTGGTAAGAAGGATCTGCGGGGGGATCAGGGTAGTTTTCTTCTTTTGGGCTGGACGCGCCTTATAGGGACCGAGGGTAACAGAATAATACTCTGTGAAACCCTCCTGGTTACCCCGAAACACTTTCGGGTCCTCTCAGAACTATTCCGAATATCCATGGAAAATTCCAAATATATATAATCATGAATCCTGTCATACTAATAGTCAGAAGATCGTGATTGCCTTAAGCTTGTTACCCCGTAGGTTTAGTAACTCATAGACATGAATGAGCCGTTTGTTCAGTGACCGACAGTGGGACCGTGGATGTTCGTATTGGTCCTTATAAGCACACGAATGATATTCTAGTGAACCTTAGGTCACCATGTGATGTTTCCTTTGCTTCACGATACTTCACAAAACCGAAGATGTATTAATATCATCTCGAGTTATGACTAAGCTCGTTGTATCGAAATCCTCATTGCCGGTTTTGTTCTTCTTTCTCGTTATTGTGTTCTGGCATCCTCGTTACCGAAATGTGCTTTCCCTTTCCATATTTACTCTTTACTTTCATGCAAGAGTTAAAAGTATTTATTCCTATTTCAACCTCAATTATTCCCCACTTGGAAAGCATTATGTGTGGTAGGTAATGATCCAGGCACATATATCCAGTTTAATATATGTAATCATGAGTTAATATTGTTGATGTTATCCTTGAGATAAATAAGTTGGGTGGTGAAACATTAAACCCCCACCTTCCTCTGTGTCTGATTGAAATAGTTTGTTCTAAAAATATGCTTTGAGTGCCAGCAATCTTGGAAGACTATATGATAGTTGAGTATGTGGAATTTTCTAAACCAAAAGCTCTTACATAGACCCTTCCGGAAAATATGATGAATTGCAATTGCTTTGATGACTCAGAACATAGTTTGTTAGTTTTCAAGAAAGTTTATTGTTTATACTTTAGCTTGTGAAGGAATTGTTACTTGATCATCAGAACTTCTATGATTAATACTTATGTAGGATCAAAAGTATGTCTAGAGGGGGGGGGGTGATTAGACTACTTGACTAAATAAAAGTCTATCTTTTACCCAATTTTAATTGTTGGCAGATTTTAGCAATTAGCACAAGTCAAGAATCAACCTACACATGCAATTCTAAGAGTATAGCAGCAGAAAGTAAAACATTGCATATGAAGGTAAAGGGAAGGGTTTGGAGAAGGCAAACGCAATGGAGACACGGAGATTTGTGGCGTGGTTCCAATAGGTGGTGCTACCATACGTCCATGTTGATGGAGACTTCAACCAACAAAGGGTAACAGTTGCGCATGTCCATGGGGGGCAACAACCACGAAGGGTCCCCACAAAGAAGCAACCCTGTCTATCCCACCATGGCCATCGCCCACGAAGGACCTGCCTCACTCGAGTAGATCTTCACTAAGGAGGCAATCTCCTTGCCCTTACAAACTTTTTGGTTAAACTCCACAACATGTCAGAGGCTCCCAAGTCACACCTAACCAATCTAGGAGACACCACTCTCCAAAAGTTAATAAACAATGTGTTGATGATGATCTCCTTGCTCTTGTGCTTCAAATGATAGTCTCGCCAACACTCAACTCTCTCACACAGATTTGGATATGGTGGAAGAAGGATTTGAGTGAAAAGCAACCTGGAGAAGGCTAGAAATCAAGGTTCTAATGGTTGGTGGAATCTCTTGATCTCAACGCATGAGTAGGTGGTTCTCTCTCAGAAAATGAATGATGGAAGTGTAGGCACATTCTGATGGCTCTCTCCATGAATGAAGAGGGGGTGGAGGGGTATATATAGCCTCCACATAAAATCCAACCGTGACACACTTTTAACTCATCTCGGTGACGCCGATATGTAAACTCGATGGCACTGATTAGTTCAAAAATGTGAACGTTAGGAATCTCGGTGGGACCAAATAGAACAAATCGATGGGACCGATGTGCTAGGGCTTAGAGCAAACTTCATCTTGGTGGCACCCATTGCATCAACTCGGTGAGACTGAAGTGAAGCAATAAGCAACAGAGAATATGTAAAGCAAACTCGGTGGGACCTATTGCAACATTTTGGTGCGGCCGAAATAATTACAGCAAGTCACAGGGAATTTGCAAGGCCATCTCAGTGAGACCGAGATCCGTATCGGTGTGATCGAATTATTAAGGTTTCTGGCAGTGGCTATGTCAAATGAACTCGGTGGCTCCGGGTAGAAAGAATCGATGTGGCCGAGTTGGTATTTTGGTTTTGGACATATTTGGATGGAAAACTGGTTGAGGGTTTTGGAGCAATATCACTAAGCACTTGAGCAAGTAGACCATTAAGCAGCACCTCATCCCCTTTTAATAGTATTGGCTTTCCTATGGACTCAATGTGATCTTGAATCACTAAAATAGAAATGAAGAGTCTTGAGCTTTTGCCAATCTTTGTCCTTGTCATTTTGAGGGGTCCACATCTCTAGTCCATGTCATGCCAATCATTGAAAATCCAGAAATATTTATCTTGAATGGATATTGTTCAATGAGCTATATGTTGTTATGATTTACCAAAACCACCCGGGGATTAGTTGCACTTTCAACTTCCTATTAGTATAATGATCATGATGCTACCATGTCCGTATTTTTTATATAGACACCTCTCTCTATAAACATGTGGACATGATTATCGAGTTTGGTATTCGCTTGAGGACAAACGAAGTCTAAGCTTGGGGGAGTTAGTACGCCCATTTTTCATCATGTTTTCCTATTTTTATTTCTATTGTTTTAATGTTACATTTCACTTTTAGATGCAATTCTAATGTCTTTTCTCCCTTAAATAGTAAGCTCCATCACAAGAGGGAGATAGCCGGCAGCTACAATTCCGGACCTGAAAAGAGCTACAACAGAGACAACTATTCTCCGGAGCTCCAATGACCGAAAAATTTACGGAGATTTATTTTGAAATATATGAAAAATACTGGAATAAAAATCTACAAAAGGGGACCCCAACAGTGAGCCACAATCTCAGGTGGTGTCGCCCTTAGGCCGCACCCTATGAGCTTGTGGGGCCCACAGCAGGCCTCTAGGGACCATCTTCTCCTATATGAAGCCGTTTGCCCTAGAAAAAATCAGGAGAAGACTTTCGGGACAAAGCGCCACCGTCTCGAGGCGGAACCTGGGCAGGAGCACTTTTGCTCTCTGGCAAAACGATTCCATCGGGGATACTTCCCTCTGGGAGGTGGAAATCGAAGTTATCATCATCACCAATGTTCCTCTCGTCATGGGAGGACTCATCTCCATCAACATCTTCACTAGGACAATCTCATCTCCAAACCCTAGTTCATCTCTTATATTCAGTCTTTGTCTTTGGTACCTGTTGGTTGCTAGAGTGTTGATTACATCTAGTAGTTGATGATGGTTGGATTATTTGGTGGAAGATCATATGTTCAGATTGTTAATCATATATTTATCTCATGTGATCATGAATATGAATATGATTTGTGAGTAGTTTGTTTTCTTGAGGACATGGGAGAAGTCATGTTATAACTAATCATGTGAAGTTGGCTTTTGTTCAATGTTTTGATGATGTGTTGTTCTTCCTCTAGTGGTGTTGTGTGAACGTCGACTACACGAAACATTATCTTGGGCCTAGGGGAAGGCTGGGATTAGTAAGCAGATGATGGGTTCCGGGAGTACGTGACAGAAGCTTAAATCCTAGTTTATGCACTATTCCGTAAGGGGCTGATTTGGGTCCATATGTTTCATGCTATGGTTAGATTTATCTTGATTATTTTTTGTAGTTGCGGATGATTGTGAGAACGGGTAATCTGTACTGTCTATTCAAATAAGAATAACACCCTCCACATAACAACTTATCAAAGCAGTGAACGTGAATCGGCTAGACACAATGAAGTTAACTAGACGAAATTCCCATGTGTCCTCGCAAATACTTTAATCACTATAAGAAGTTTCTCTGGCTCATCCTTTGCAGTAAAAGGATTGGGCCACCATGCCGCACCTTGTTACTTTGGTTACTTGTTACTTGTTATGAATTATCTTGTTATCGAACTATCTATCACTATTGTTGACAACATTTGAAGAGAATACCTTGCTGAAAACTGCTTATTGATTCCTTCTACTCCTCATTGGGTTCGACACTCGTACTTATCAAAAGTTGTACAGTTTATCCCCTATACTTGTGGGTCATCATGATTCAGTACAAAGTTCTCGTGAACTGCCTCACTTGATCGGGATCAATATGATGTACTCATTGGTTGTGTTTGTTGGGATATGATGAATTGTTACTTTATGATCAAATTTTTCATTGAATTATATTGAATCTCTTGAAGTTTCTTTGCTACATAATTAAGTAACCATGTATGCTTTCCGATCTATTTGTCATCTTTGGCCAAGATTGATATGTAGTTCTTCAGAGGGAATCATGCATGGTACTGGGTTCATCTTGCGGTGAATTTGATACTAGTGACAATAAGGGATTGGACACACATTGTATTTTTGCCACTAAGGATAAAACGATGATTTCCTTATCGCACTTAGATGAATGTTTTACTATCTACATTATGTCATCATTTTTATTGCAATCCTCTATTTATTGAAAACCTACGTATCACAAACGACATATGAAATATTATGCAATGAATGATCATAGTCATAATATAAATATTGTAATTTAGTCATTGCCAAACTATAATTTGTTCACCACATCACACTTATCTGCTTGGAGAGATGTCACTGGTGAACCTATGGCCCGCGGGGTCTATTTTCTATCATTGGAAACATCAAAAAAATTATTTGTTGTACCATTTTATTTATTTTATCTATATATCAATTCCTACCATACCGTGCAATTTACCCTTGTAGCTAGCAGGATAAGAAGCTTTACAACCTTCTTGAAAGGTTGGGGGCAAGAGTGTCTTGTGTTTTGTGTGCAAGTTCCCATGACTTTATTTGCTGGAAGAATTCCTTCTGGTTTGATAAATCTTGGTTCTCAATCGAGGAAAATACTTATTGCTAGGTTACTTCACTACACTTGGGGATTACCCAACCACTCTTACAAGAGAGCAAGCACTCGTCGTGAACCCACCCACTTTTCCATGAAGCTATAGTTCCTCTAGGCACAGATAGAAGCTATTATATCTATTGGGTATTTGGACCTTATGGTCTATCCGGATGGTCTCGAGTGGCCTTATTTGTTCGGAGTAGGAGTCCCCGGTTCCGACGGTTCAGGTCATGTATCGTAGGGGGTGTGGTTGGCCTTTTTATTGACCTGGCTGTTAGGTTGCTCCGGCAGGCCAAAGATGGACATGGGCAATGATTATTGTTGTGTGTCGTTGGTAAATATAGAGGAAGATACAAATGAAATACGAACATAATCACTTGCAGTCCATTCATGAACATCCTTTAAATAGTTCACGTAAATATATGGTTGTATGCTTGTATTAGTTGTTTCTCTTCTTGGCTGTAGTTGGTCTTTGCACCCATGTCTGAAGTTGGCCTCTTCAAATAGTTCACGTAACTTCGTTTTATTTTCCAAATAGTTCACTTAACTTTTGGGGTTTAGGGTTTAGCATCCAAAGGTCGGACAGATATTCCAAAACACACCATCCGGCTAGGTGCAACGTCCAATGGTCGGGTAGACATGCCAAAACCCGTCATCCGGGCAGACTGCAGCGTCGAAAGCCCTTGTGGATTACAATCAAAGGTCACTACCATGCATAAGAATAAGTGACCAATTGCGCCAAGACCAACTGCAGCCCTGGAAGTCAACATGTCTAATAAATGTTGAGCATTAGTATGAATAAGACTATACATATGGGAGTGAACACAAAGAAGCGCTTCCGTGCTCGGGATTAAAGAAGGGTAATTATAGCGACATGAGCGCCGCTTATCGATACCCATGATCTGCGGCTTTTTTTCTTCAGAGGCCCTCCTTGCGCCGCACTGGATGTCCGGTGGACCTACCGGATGTTTGATGGTCGTAGCTTTTCTGCATCCTTCCTTCTTGATTCTCTTGCTCCGCCTCTATGCCATCTTCACCATTGCTCCTAGCTTCTCCATGCTTCTATCCTTGGTACCTAAGCATATAGGACATCCATTTGACGTAGTAAGCATGTCTCGTATATGGAAAATGGAGATCCACTAAGGAGCGAGTTCACTTCATGTTTAGTGGCACATTTGCGGGCTCATGTCATACTTACCCCCGGGAAGAGATCCAGTGGAGACAGTTGGGCCTGTAGCTCAGAAGATTAGAGCACATGGTGCTTGGAGAGTTGGTGTAGTGTCCATGAAGATGACCATAGGGTGCTCCGCACCAAAGGCTGGGCCAGGTCTGGGATTGTAGGGTCAGATTGTTGTGGTTGGATCGGCGGGCCTCTTGATCTCCTCAAGCTCTATGGAAGCCAGGGCAGCTTCCCTGATCTCGACGTTTGTGACCTCTGCCGCTAGCGCTCTTTTCAGTGCTACCGTGGAAGGTGATGGTGTCATTTGGTCCGGGTCTCTTGAGTAACAAATATGTGTACAAGTGTAGCACCATGAACTTTTTGTCGGCGGGCCTGGCAAGTGTTGAATCATAGGTGGGCTTTAGGCCCATATGAACAATGATTCCTAGTTAATCTTGAGGCCCATGTATGGAATGGCAGGTGGTGGGAAGTTTAGTCCCACCTTGCTAGTTGAGGAGAGTTGAGACCCCTTTATAAGGGCTGCTCTACCACTTGCCATTGGGAGTTTGGGAAGAGGAGTGGTACACGCGCGCTTCTCCGCCGCCGCCGCCCGCCTCGCCATGCCTTGCCTCACCTCGCCACGACACGCATGCACGCTATGAGAATGAGCAGAGCTGGAGCTTATTTTTGCCGCTCGGGAACGAATTAATTAATTAGGGATTAATTAACAAGTCGCAGATGCGGCACTGTCCGAGACGTTGGAACGTGGGATGGTTGCGTTCTCGGGATTCGTTGACTCTGTTGCGGATGTGCGACCCTTCTCCAAGAATGACGACTCCCTTCTCGGGAGTGCGTTGACTCGGTCATGGGCTTCCGCCCAGGCTCACGACTTTCTGCCCGACGGACTATATAAGAAGGCCCTAGCCACTGGAGTGACCTAGTTCAGTTCACTCACTCCCTCTCACGTAACCTAGTTGTTATCTAATGTTCCTTGCTCTATGCTGCCTACGGCGACCCCATCCAGACGACCGCATGAACGGTTGGTTGGGAGAGCAGGTGCCTCCGGAACCCTGCCGTTCGAGATCCTGCCCGGGAGATCGGCAATAAGCTTTTTGGGGAGCGTCTCGACGCGACTGCTCCTGATCCGTCCCCAACTCCGTATGCCTCTGCTTCCACTACTTCCCCTGCATCGACACCATGGCCGACGATGCCACCGCCAAGAAGAAGGCCATGGACGACGTCGAGGTTGCTGCTTCCGCCGTCGCGTTGGCCTGGCCACTCGTAGGGTATGATCTGTTCATCCCTCATTTATGCGTGCTTGTGCTAGCCATATATGTGTTGCTCATAGATTGTTTGCTTCTATGTTCTATACGTGCTAGTATGCTTAGGAATCGATATGAGATGCATACCGTTTTTGGATTAGTCAACATACTCGAATCACCAAGCTTGCCATCCACACAAAGGAGAGTCCCATCCGGACACGGGAAGAAGTCTTCTGGCTTGTATCTTCATAGCCCAACAGTCCGTCCCATGTTAATAGTCTGGCCGTCCGAGGACCCCTTAATCTAGGACTCTGTCAGTAGCCCCTAAACCAGGCTTCAATGACGATGAGTCCGGCTCGCAGATTGTTTTCGACATTGCAAGGCGGGTTCCTTCTCCGAAGACTCCACAATAGTCTTCGAACACAGAAAACGTGTCCAGCTCTGCAAAACAAATACCACACACAGCCGTAGAGATTATAATATTTCACTAGTCCAATCCGCTAACAACTTTTTGTAGCATGACATCACATCACCGCCCGGCCATTATTTGAACCGTTTTTTAGCCTGTCGCTCCATATTTCGAGGTGCAGTTTCATTGGCACGTCTTGTCAAAGCAGAGATCGTGTCCCCTTATTGCGGAATTCTCATCAATATGGGCATGGGTAACCCAACCGTGTCATTTGCATGACACTTGGGGAGTAGGCGAGTGGGGAGGCACATGATATTCACTGCCTTTATAAAGGGATAAGGATTCACCCTTTTTCACCCACGCCTTCTCTCCCCCTCTGCCCATCCCATTCTCGAGCTCCAGCGCCCAAGTTCTCATCTTCTCCGCCCCCAGAAAGCACTCCATCCATGTCCGGATCTGGAGCACAGGGCAAGTGGATGGCCACAACCGTTAAGGAGAAGGACATTACGAAGCTCCGAGAGGCCGGGTACTTGGCTCAGGAAATCGCCCACCGGCTTTCGGCCGAGAGACAGATCGTACCCACTCCGGAGCCCCATGAGAGGGTGGTGTTTATCTCCCACTTCGTCCGCGGGCTGGGATTCCCTCTCCACCCGTTTGTCCACAGACTCATGTTCTACTACGGGCTGGACTTCCACGACCTGGCCCCCAACTCCATCCTCAACATCTCGGCATTTATTGTCGTGTGCGAGGCCTTCCCTTGCATCCCACCTCACTTCGGACTATGGCTAAAGACCTTCAATGTGAAGCCGAAGGTGGTGAGCGGTCAACAAGCAGAGTGTGGAGGTGCCATGTTGGGCAAGATGCCCAATGTTACATGGCCCGAAGGCTCCTTCGTGGAGACTGTCAAAGGGTGGCAGTCGAAGTGGTTCGACATCACAGAGCCGCGCGTCACCAACTAGGCCGCGGCTCCCGCATTCTAGTCCGGAGTCCCGATGCGGCTCACCTCCTGGCAAGAGAAAGGCCTGACCTGTTCTTCTCCGGACGAGCTGACACCACTCCAGACGCGCGTCCAAAACATGATAAACAAGAAAATCAAGCTCGTCAACATGATCTAGGTGATGCTTATTCGCCGGATCCTTCCATGCCAAAGCCAGACTTGCCGTCTATGGGAGTTCGATCCGGCCAAGCACCAGACCCTGCTAGAGCTCTTCGGCACTACGCACGAAGACATCTGGAAGGTGCTCTTCAAGGCCAATGTGGCGCGGTCGTCCACGACTGAGGATCGCGGGCACGACTTAACCCACCCTGCTAGTCCGGTAAGTTTTTTCATGTTTTCAAGGTGTACCCTTTACTTGCATACTCGAGGAAGGCGTCTAAGCCCCCCTATTGATTCTTTCAGGCCTGGACAAAGAAGGCGGAGCGAATTAACTGTCCGGCTCCGCTGCCCGAGGACCCAGAAATCCCGCTTCTGACAAAGATGCTGGTTCCGGCACCTTATCAGGTGCCGGAGAAGAAGGCCAAGAAGAAGGCCAAGGGGACGAGAGGTGGTCTTCGTCGCAAGGGCACTTCAGACGCGATGTCCGAAGACGCCGAGACTCATTCCTCCATCACCAAGGATGACGAGGAAGAGGAGGAGGAAGAAGAAAGCCGTTCCCCCCTAAGGGGGGGAGAAAGAAGAGGCCGGCCTCCACGCGTCTGGAGGCCGAGGCGTCCAAGAAGGGGAAAGCTTCCCTTTCGGACAGCTCCACCGCGGCTATTGACAGCAGCTCGGAGTGGCGCCCCAGGGCCAAGCCCCTAGCCAATCATAAGTATCTGGATACATTCATATATCCGGCCCCTCTACTTCATTGTTTTCACATGTTGAATCATGTATTTGCAGTCCGGCTCGGTCCAATCTCGAGCGGTCCTTATCTTCGGAAGAATCGCTGGACCCGGAGGCGATGGACAACGGGACCCTTCCAGCGGCCTCCTCTCCCAAGGAAATGGATGGCACCGAGGCATCGTCCCGAAGGATCCCAGGCCCGGGAGAGATTCAGGAGGCCGTCAAGGAGGCGCCGGTGGGTGAAGCCTTAGCTATCGGACACATGGGGGAGCAGACCCCCATGGATAATGACGATGGCGGCCATATCCAATTCGGCCCCCATCCGAATATAGTTCCGGAGACCCATATGGCTCCAGAATCAGGCCAGACGCCTCTTTCGAAAGAGGGAGGTGTGCCTATTCCACCGGTGACCTCTGTCCATCCAAAGGCACCGGATAATTTGTTGGAAGCGCTGCGAGGCGCTTCCATTGTTGAGGAACACCGTACCCATCAGTCCGCGAAGAGCGGACTGGCCGAAGCCTGCACAAGCCTTCTAACAGGCTTTGAGGTAAGCAACATAATTATAAAAAGAGTGTCACAGTATAGATATTATCCCCTAATACTCTGTCCGGTGTTTGAAAAAAAGCCGAACAGAGGATCAAATATTTTTCGCAGGAGACTAACCTATCATGTCTATGTGAACAAACATGCGTCGCTGCTGGCCGCGACCTCTCATACCGTTGAAGTCTCCGGACTGAAGCAGAGTCTGGAGCGGACCGAGGAAGAGCTCGGCCGCATGAAAAAGCCACTGGAAGATAATCAAGGTATGCAATAACCTTGTATATATTCAGGAAGGATAGATGATTTGTGCTGACTAAAGTGCCATTTCATTTGTTAGGAGCGGCGACCGAGGTGGAGACCCTCAAAAGGGCGCTGGCCGAGGCCGAGGAGAAAGCCAAGGAAAAGGCCGCCCGTGAAAAGCATGAGACCAGGGTTAGTGAGGTCTAGCAAGAGCTCCAGGACACCGTCAAGAAGTGCGAGTCCTTGGAGCGCAACCTTACGGATCAAGAATCCGAACCCATCAAGGCCCGCCAAAACGCGCATGATGCCCGGGTTGATGCGCAAGGCGCCCTCCAGGAGATCCAGGAGGCCAGAAAAATCACGGCGGGTAAGGCCTTTATTATGCAAAGCAAATATGTGAAGAAAAGGTTCCTATTACTAACCCGGATTTGGAGTTCTCCAGGGGCGTTTGCGGATCTGCCGCGCAGCATTTCAGACACTGCGGAATTTTTCCGAGCCGAAGAGGGGAGTTCTATGGAGAAGCTATTTTGGTCACAATACCTTGCGCCAAAATATTCGGTGTCATTGAGCGATCAGCTAAAATAGCTGGTCGAACTGCACAAGGCGGCCGAACTAGCCATGAAGGATTTAATAATCCGGCTATGGCCCGCCGAAGCCATCCCCGCAGCTACTTCAGGCTCATGAAGCGGCTGGTTAATGCCTACCCCCGAATGGATGCCATCAAGCGGCCGGTCTGCTTCAAAGGCGTGCGAATGGCCTTCGCTCGAGTCAAGATGCATTGGGAGAAGTTGGATGCCGCAAAGCTTATGACCGTGGGACCGCCCGCAGGAAAGGAGCACCGCACCCTTGAGCTATGTTTTGACAATGTCATGGAGGGGTCCTGCATTGTGGCGGAGCAATGTGAAAAGGATGTTATGTTTCCCTGAATACATTCATGTTATCATGTCCTGTATTGTGAAACAAGATTGTTATGTAATATAATGCTTGTTATTTAAAATTCTACCTCATGTGCGGCCATATTATTAAATCTGAGAGTTTGGCTAGTCGTCGGCTTCCGCCCCCACGTAGATAGTACGGGGGTGTTCGGGATGAATCTAAACACTCTTTACTCCAAAGTTTGGTCCTTAAAGGAGGTGTTTAGCGCAACGAACAAGACAATCGGACTATGTGGCTTTATAACCCTCACTTAGCCATAGGAGTTCGACAATGGGAGTTTTAGGCGCAGCCCCTAGTGTTCGTAAGTCCAAACTTGGGATGATGTAAACACTTGATCAGATAAAAACCGATTCCTCGCATAATGCGAAAAAAATCGCTAAAGATTTGTAACCTCTCGAACAGTTGACCGGCTCACGCAGCATCATGACAGTCAGTTTTCGGCTTTCTCTGCTGAGGTGCTCATCTGGATAAACCAGGACACAATCGCAGTAGTTCTCCCTTTACTACCCTAGCCGATATAGCGGAATTTAAGGTAGCAAGCACAGGAGCCGGGCAACCCAACTATTGACCAAAGACATGATTCGGAGCCGATGCATATAATGCTATAAGTTCAGAGTGCCGAACTACACTATAAAAAGGTGTTCGGACTTTGTTGCCGTATTATGGATCGTAATGAAGCCCCTAGGAAATTAAGGCATACCAGAGTGTACAGGTGCAATTTGATAAAAATATCAAGAAAAAGAAAAAAAATGAAATAATAGGCTAATGATTGCAAAAATTGGGACGCAAACTATTTTTTCATTGTAGTTTGATTTATACGTCAAAGCGCATTTTGTACAAGTAGTGCAATAAGAAACAGGGCTATTTAACATGCCACAACCAAGTGAGAGCTGTGTGCAGGTCCTCAAAAACAGGTATAGCGACCGTTTAAAGAAACCACCTGGAAATTCCCCCGTACGTCAATGCTTCTTGCCGTCTTGGTGTATCCGTCCCTTTATAGGTCCGTCGACCAAGTCACCAGGAAGGACCTGGGAAAGAAAAGAGACCTGAAAAGAAAAAGAAAAAGCAAAAGTGTGTGGGTCCAGGAGCGGTTGAGCCGTACTGTGGACCACGATCTAGCTGTGCCTCCGTCTATGCCCATGGTATTTTAAGTGCATAGTTATGTACGCCCGATACTAATGTCGCCGCTTGGTCGGGACTGGGATGGAGGCTGGATTGCTAGTCAAGCTCTTGACGAGCTGGGCTGTCCTGCTACAGGCTAGTTCGGACTCGTTTGACAGTGTCCGGGAGCTTAACATCTGAATTAAGGTTCTGCCTGAAAAGGCCGCTCTGTACTTCTTCTGCAAGGGGCGCGATGTGCTCCTCGGTACGAAGGGAGCGTTCCGTGTTTCCATTGACTATTATGACACCGCATGGTCCGGGCATTTTGAGCTTAAGATAAGCATAGTGCGTCACCGCATTGAATCGAGCGAATGCGGTTCGCCCGAGTAGTGAGTGATAGCCACACTACGGAACGGGACGATATCAAAGATCAATTCTTTGCTTTGGAAATTGTCCGGGGATCCAAAGACCACTTCCAGTGTGATTGAACCCATACAGCAGGCCTCTACACCTGGTATGACACCTTTAAAGGTGGTTTTGGTGGGCTTGATCCTTGAGGGGTCGATACCCATTTTGCGCACTGTATCCTGATAGAGCATTCAGGCTGCTGCCACCATCCATGAGGACTCGCGTAAGGTGGAACCCATCAATGATTGGGTCGAGGACCAGTGCGGCTGAACCGCCATGCTGGATACTGGACGGATGGTCCCTGCGATCAAAGGTGATCGGACAAGACGACCATGGGTTGAACTTTGTGGCGACTGGCTCCATCGCGTAAACGTCCCTAAGCGCGCGCTTGCACTTCATGTTCACCGTCTTAACTTGGGGGATAACTTCTTTTGTCCCCCTGTGTTCGGTGGCCGGGGCTCCTCGTTGTCGTCCTCGCTTTGCGACCCCTTCTCTTTGTTCTCGGCATTTAACTTGTTGGCCTGTTAAAAAACCCAACACTCTCTGTTGGTATGATTAGCTAGTTTATCAGGAGTGCCGTGGATTTGACAGGGACGATCGAGTATGCGGTCCAGACTGGATGGGCCCGGATTGTTTCTTTTTTATGGCTTCTTCCGCTGACCAGACTTAGAGCCACTGAATCCGGCGTTGACCGCCGTGTCTTCGGTGTTGTCACCATTGCTTCAACGCTTGTGTCTATTGCGTCAGGGATTGCCGTTGCTATTTCTGGCTTCAGAAGTGCCAGGTTCGCTTGCATTGTTATTTCTACGGGCTAGCCAGCTATCCTCACCCGCATAGAAGCGGGTCATAAGCGTCGTGAGGGCTGCCATGGACTTCGCTTTTTCTTGGCCAAGGTGTCGGGCAAGCCATTCGTCATGGATGCTGTGCTTAAAGGCCTCCAGGGCTTCGGCATCCGGACAGTCGACGATCTGGTTCTTTTTAGTTAAGAACCTAGTCCAGAATTTCCTAGCTGACTCTCCGGGCTGTTGAACTATGTGACTTAAGTCATCAACATCCGGAGGTCGGAGATATGTACCTTGAAAGTTGTCGAGGAAGGCATCTTCCAGGTCTTTCCAGCTGCCAATGGAGTTTTTGGGCAGACTATTCAACTAGTGCCGAGCTGGTCCCTTGAGTTTTAGCGGGAGGTATTTGATGGCATGAAGATCATCACCGCGGGCCATATGAATATGGAGAAGGAAATCCTCAATCCACACTAAGGGGTCTGCCGTCCCATCATATGATTCGATGTTCATGGGTTTAATCCCTTCCGGGAATTCATGTTCCATTACTTCATCAGTGAAGCAAAGGGTGTGTGCGGCGCCTCTATACCGGGCCACGTCATGACGTAGTTCTGATGGAGTTCGTCTGCGGTCTTCGGTCCGGGCATGGTTATATTTTTCATGCCCGGTCGGGTGGCCATCATCGCACATCGGGACACGCCCCCGCAATCCGTAGATCGATCTGGTCTGGCCTGCTCTATTTTTCAGGTCATGCCGCAGGTCATGTGTGTATCCCCGAGCTGTTGTATTTATGTTTTTACGGCGAGGTAGTGCGGGCTGGTGTTCGGCTCGAGTTGTCGCTTTGTCCCGGCCACGTGGTGGTCGGTCAGCCGCATTATGCACTGGTAGGACAGGCTCCAGCGCCTCATCATCGAATTGGGGTAACAATTTGCGCTACAGGTAGCTTTTGGTTGGGCACTCGAGGCCGTATTCCTTGACTGCCAGGACATCAGTCCATCTACCATTGAGCAGATCTTGATCATCTTGAAGCTGCTGCTGCTTCTTTTTCAGGCTCCTTGCAGTGGCTATTAGCCGGCGCTTAAAGCGCTCCTGTTCGACGGGCTCCTCAGGCACGATAAAGTCTTCGTCGTCGAGGCTCACCTCGTCTTTGGAGAGTGGAAGGTAGTTACTGTCCTCTGAGTCTCGTTCGTGGCCTGTTCGTCAGGGCTAACTCGCCCATCTTCCCATTCGTCCTGTTCGGAGGTTGGCTCAACGGGGTCTTCATTGTCTTCGGCATCGTCCAGAGTGTTGTTTTCTCATGTGACGGTATTAGTATTTTTACCATGGCCTGTCTTAGAGCAGCGCCGCTGACGCCGACACTTTGGCTGTATCTTAGGAGGCTTATCCTCGACTGGATTTTCATTGTCATCGTTGTTCTCTTTGGGTGTATCCACCATGTATACGTCATACGAGGAGGTGGCTGTCCAGCGCTCTATAAGCGGTGGTTTTTGTGCCTGCTCCTCTCCGGCATCGTCGTCCATACCGTCGATGTCTTCGGAGTCATAGTCGAGCATGTCGGTTAAGTCCTCCGCAGTGGCTATGTAGTGGGTGGTGGGTGGGAAACGAAATTCTCCGTCATCAGCTTCCAATTCAAGCCAGATATAGTTCGGTTGAGAGTCTCCTGACAAGGAGAGGGCTTTTAGTGAGTTTAGCACATCGCCTAAAGGTGAGTGATGGAAGATATCCGCGGAACTGAACTCGACGATCGGCGCGTGATCAGGTTCGACGGGCGCGGATGCATGCAGTTTGGAACTTATGGCCGGAGGCGAATCCAAGGTTCCGATGACACAGGCCACGCTCAGGGTTGGACCCGTGTGCAGCTCCACCGTCGCTCACTACAAAAAAAATACACTTCCGTGATGATACGTGTTTGTCACAGTAGGTCGCGTTTTTTGTCATGCATGTACATCCATGACAAATTTATGCGAATCAAGATAGTCATACTGTCTTTGTCAGAGAAGTGTTCCATGACATTACGAAAATTATCATCACGGAAGTGTCCACTTCCATGACGATAAATCGTCGTCCACGAAGTGCTTTTCGTCAAGGGTGACCGACACGTGGCATCCACCGTAACGTAATGCTGTTAAGCTATCGGGTCGGGTTTTGGATCCGATAACCCATTAACAGCCCCGACCAATGGGGATTTTCCATGTGTAAAATCATCATTGGCTGCAGGAGACACATGTTAGGTCCGTGCTGGCACAGGTGTCACTCATCCAATGGGCGAGACGCGCCTATGATATGTTAACACGTGGACCGGCCCATCAAGTTTAAATGGGCCGGCCCAACTAAAGGCCCACAAGATTTTGCGGACCATAATGGGCCGGCCCAGCTAAAGGCCCATGAGATTTTGTGGACCATAATGGGCTGGCCCAGCTAAAGGCCCACAAGATTTTGCGGGCCATAATGGGCCAGCCCAGGTAAAGGCCCACAAGATTTTTGTGTGCCATAATGGGCCGGCCCAGGTAAAGGCCCACAAGAATCTTGCGGATCATAATGGGCCGGCCCGGCTAAAGGCCCACGAGATTTCGCCGACATTAATGGGCCGGCCCAGCTGTAGGCCCACAAGAATTTGAGGACCCTAGTAGGCCGGCCCATTAACTGGCTGCCATGTTTTGGGCCAAATGTCGACCCATATTTGATCCGGCCATTAATAGCCTGCCACGTTCCGGGCCTAATAGTGGCCCATATGAGATCCGGCCCGTTAAAAGCCTACCACGTTCTGGGCCAAATTACGGCCCAGATCAGGTCCGGCCCTTTAAGAGGCTATGGGCTCAATTATGGCCCATATCAGATTCGGCCCGTCAACTGGACACTATGCTTTTGGGCCCACTTGCTAGAGGCCCACTTAGTAATTCGGCCTGATATTAGTTTTGGCCTCTTAAGGACCCATTTAACATTTCGGCCCTATATTAATTTCGGCCTGTTAAATGCCCGTCATATAGTTGGGCCTAACTACGGCCCGGTTTGCATCAAATCACCTTTCGCATGGCCGATATCTGATTGGGCCAAACAAGGACCGAGACAATTTTGGCCTGTTAAAAGACCGTGATTTGATTCGCACAATCATGGGCCGGGGTTCATTTCGGGCTGCTGCCGGCCCGTTAGCTGTTCGGCACGTTTCAGGCCCAACATACATCGTGATTGCATGACGGCCCGATTATGTACCGTAATTTTACGGTTTGGCCGGTTTACTGCGAAGACAGGATATATATACAATAAAATAGTTGCAGCATCGTGAATAAGAAAAAACCTAGACTATACAATAAAGAAATTGCAGCATATTACATCCACTGGGCATCAAAGTTCGCCACTATGATAATAAAGCACAAGCAGACAGCGGATTACATACACTGGGCATCAAAGATCGCCACCAGTGCAAATAAACACGCCGACAAAACAATATACAAATCCGACAGACACTTCAATAGAGTTCAAGAAAGGTTAACCTCTTTGGGAGCCGCAGCTTGGTATAGCGGTGAGCAAGATGATGAGACTGTGCTTGTTCAACACTTAAATCTTCCTCACTCTGAAAGATAAACAAGCAGACACATGACAGGTTTTGCAAATAAAAGTATCAGTGCTGACAATTCATCACATTACTTACTGGCAAATAAAGTGACATAGTTTAAAATTGCATTAACACAATATGGTATTGTTCAGGTCAAGAGATGGCGGGAAATGACATTGTGAAGGAGTTGGCAGCTTCATGACACCACTAGATTACAGATCAAGAACTCATAAGTATCAATGGTTAGTGTGCTGTCAATTTATCCCATTTCAGATTGGCAAATAAAGAGACGGTTTAAATAATACTCCCTCCGTCCGGAATTACTTGTCATCGAAATGGATGTGTCTAGAACTAAAATACATCTAGATACATCCATTTCAATGACAAGTATTTTCGGAAGGAGGGAGTAGTAGAATGATATGACATTGTTCATAGTTAAGATATTGCAGAATATGACATTGTGCTGTGGTGGGTAGGTTCACCACACCACTGGATTACTGGATGAAGAACGAAGCATACATGCGGTGCAAAAGAAGATCACTTGCTCAGATAGTTTAATTTACATGGTATGAATAAGGAACTTGGTTGTACTGTTGAAAACTTAAATTGAGAAAGGACAAACTTTTGTTTATGAACTACATAATAAACTTTAAACATGCAATTTGATGCAAACACCAAAAATAAACAGCTGTTGCAGTCATGCCTAACCAAATATATACAACAAAGTTTGAAGGCTTAAGATGGACAAACTTACATTATTGGTGAAGACAGGATCTATAAAGGCCTTGTCCATGCTGATGGGGGGGGGGCAATTCAAGAAGTTTACCACAGAATCTTCTTCATAAGCATTGCCTTTATTCTACATTTTGTTAAGAGTAAATATAGATGTGATAACATACGAAAAAATGGAGAATATTTAAGATAAGATGAAGAGTGATGCTACATAACCAAGTAGCTATAAATGTAAGTGCAGCGATACAGGCAAAAGGTACAGCCAAGAGCAATGCACAGCTAAACTTCTTCAGTACCAACCTTATGGTAAGAGTAAATATAGATCTGATGTGTAGAAAATGGAGGGCAAAGGAAAATAAGTTGCATAGTGATGGTACATGAACAACTACCTGTCATTATAAGTACACTGATAAAGGACGACATGTACTTACAAGAACAATGCAGAGCTAAAAAAACATTGGCATTGGATATATTCTACAATAATGTAACCATTAATACAGATCAGATAATTTGGCGTGAACAATTGATAAGCAAGCTATCATGCATACTGCTATCACATAATGAACCAGGTATGTATGCAAGTACAATGATACAGGACAACAGGTACTAACAAGAGCAAAGCAGCGGGCAGCATATTTGCAATATCCTGTCATTCTTTTCAAACCGGAATTCTTCTTCGAGCAGATTTCCTGCAAAAAAGATCCGTAAGGCACATGTGGAAAAGTAGAAGTTCAAGTTGTCATGTGATTGCATAGACAGTACCTCATCCTGGGAACGAGACCAGTGCATAACAAGGTTCTTCCATTCAATGTCTTCTAAATTTAGCATAGGAGACTTCACCGGAAATTCGTTTATAGATTTGCCACCAAAGTGTGATTTCCTCAGGTAACACCGATACTGCTGCAATGCTTCCTTGAAAAGCAAAAGCAAGCTTTGCTCGTCATGACTATCCAGATTGACCCTCGCCTAGTTACAACAATGTAATGTAAATCATTGATGTGTTCAATCAGCAGAAAACAGGAAAATAATAACCATAAAAAATAGCACTTACACATAAGTTGGACAGGAAGATGTGAAAATGGTGTTTGTCTTCACAATAATCTTCCCATGATGGGAATATATGCACGTAGTCCCTAACAACATTGAAAGCATTGTCTTTTAAACTGGGAATAAATGGAATGGGGTTCCAATCTGCAAGAATTGGCCGTCTCTGCAGTTGGGATAGGTCTTCGGCCGGTGGACTTGCTGTACTTTTTGCTGAAGTGGGATTTTTCTGTGGTACAACTGGTGATTTGGCAAATGAAATCGGTATACCTTCTGCAGGAGTGCAGGTCCTGTGTGGTGGGGCTAGTGGTGTGGCCAGTGAAGTATGGGTACAGTCTGCTGGAGTCGGTCCTACGTTTTGTGTCACTGGTTGTACAGCCAATATAAGTGGGGTCTTGTCGATTTCTCGGCACCACCACGTTTTCAAGGACTTTCTTTGGTGCTCCTTGAGTTCGCAATCACCCTCTTCCTTTTGATGTCGATGCACATGAACAGCATTTGAGTGGAAAAACATGGTATGATGACAGATGGAATATGTATTGATAATGGATGGGCATGGCATCTCGACATATACGATGAGTAAACTAAGCAGATGGCGGTGCAACAAAGTAGAAGAAATGCAAGACAACATATGCAAGATACCCGCAATCAATAAAACATTGCCAAATTAGAACAGGCACCTTGATGGGTGAACAGGACAGGCCATCTGCCTTTGACTCCCCGAGGTTAGAATAGTCATTAGGATCATATTCTAAACAAGAGTCAATAGGTGGGGAGCGTATGAGTTTCATTGCATCTAGAATGGCACTCAATGCCTTGGTGCCAATTTTGTAAGTCATTGCAGTGTTTCGTTTCAAGAGTGGACTGCTGCTAGTGCGACACAAAGCAGCTACACAGATCATAGTGTAGATATAACGGGAAAACCTTAAGCGTCAGAGTAAAATCAGCAAAGTGGAACTTGCTGGAATATATGTGATAGTATTTGTCGATGCGGCTAGAAAGGCCGGATACCAGCTCTCTTCAAGTGAAGGTGCGATCTTGTTAATATCGATTGTAACTCTCAAAGGCGACACAGCTCCGCGCATTTCCTTGAGATTCTTATAGGATTCAAGTGTGCAGGCCACTACAGATCCTATTCCTATGTTTACAAGATCCTACGAATCAAAGAGGCTCAAACTATCCATCACAACCGACCGTATAGACCTCTATACTGTACTACTAGCATACTCCCTCCGTTCCAAAATATAAGTCTTGGTAGAGATTTCCACTATGGATCACATACAAATGTATCCAGATACATTTTAGAGTGTAGATTCACTCATTTTGCTCCATATGTAGTCCATGGTGGAATCTATACAAAGACTTGTATTTAAAACGGAGAGAGTACATATAAAAAAGAACGGAAGAGGAACATGGTAAAGAAGAGCAAGCAGATTTTGGATAATAAAATGTTGGTTGCTTGCAGTGCCCACATGATGAACGAGGCGCATTAAGAATGCAACTCGGTGTCTCTCGACCATTTCAGGCGGTTGGATGAAGATCCTACGTCTCCCAATCCTTCTTCCTCGTCTCTGATTCTTCCCATATAGAACACCGCACGGGCCGCCGACCGGGCCACCGCCCCCCACCGCCTGTGTTCCTCCGCCACCCCCACCCCCCACTCGCATCGAGTTTTCTTCGTTCGGCGGGGCCCCACAACCACCCGAGCCCCTTGGATCGCACCGGCGAACTCCCCCGAGCTCTGAAAGATCGATAGACCCAATTTTGAAATTTAGTCAACTGTGATTTAACTAGTGTGGAATATAAAAGGGGAAAACCATAAGCATTGGGAGTATAGTGTTGAGCGTGCCATGGCAGATCTGAAGGTGCAAACCGGACAAAGGCAACTTCGCAACCAAGACAAGAAATCAGAGTAAAGCAGCGGCGATCTATTTTCTTGCTGCGATAAATAAGTTGAGCAGATACGAAAGAGTACCGCCTCTGGTGCGGCACCGTGTGCGCATCTGCTGAGAATTTGACGGTGTTGCGGTAGCGATGGCTGTCGATGGCGTGGAAGCAGATCTAGGAGGGTAGACGGTGGCGGCGGGGCGCGGTGGACGAGACGGTCGTAGGAGCGGCGCCGGCAAGGTGGACGGCGGCGGGATGAAGCGAGAGGGCGGATGCAAGGATCCCGGTCAAGGCGTGGATGAGAGAGGTCGATCTCTTGTAATGGACGGCGGCGTCGGGTATCAGCTCGGCATGGTGGAGGAGAACGGCGGTGGATGGGGTGGCGGACGGGCGGCGGACGGAGGAGGGTGGGGTGGAGAGGGTGTTTTGGCGCCCACGAGTACTGAATGGGGAAAAGGGAGGTAGAGAGGAAGGGGGAACCATGTATTCAGGGCGCGCTTGTCTCAAATGCAAGGAAATTTACAAACTTAGCCCCCATTTCAAATTTCTACTACATCACAGCAACATTAGTCGGTTGGGGATAGGACGGTAATCTTGCATACACCAAATATTTGCCGACGAGAGTTTGTTTTTGGCGCCTTGTGTATGAATATGAATCGGGAGGAGTCGATTTGGCCGAGGGCACATCTTGTGTTTGGCGCCCACCGTATGAATCCGGGTGAGAGGCGGTTACGTCACGTTTGGGTGAAATTACAAACCTACCCCTATCGAAACCTATAGAAATCCAGCGAGATAGGCTTTGCGTGGCGAGGATAGGCGATAGTGATTTCCATCTCGTAGATTTTGGTTTCGGTGATTCTGCGACTTTCCCCGCCGTTCAAATTTTGCACGATGTGCGTTCATCGTGCCAACTCAATTGAATCCCGTTTGTATTCTACTTTTTTTTTCAAAGGGATCCATTTTCAATTGGAATTACATTCTATATACATCATTTTTTTATATATACTTTCAAAAGCACAACCCCATTTATACATAAATATGGTTTACAAATGGCATGATCTCAGACTCATAAGGTTGTATCCATCAATTTGGATTTTCAAATATTTGAAACCACTTTATGTTGAAATCCAATGTATGCATTCCTCGCTTCTTGTCTCCAATTAATGTGTGTTTCATGCGGTTTTTAACTTCTCAAACATGTATAATGTGTTTCACACACGCAACATATAGTGTAATCCCGTTTAGACATTAATTGCATATTAACCATGCATTGTTTGTAATTGAAGAATCTATGGATCACAAATATTGATAAACTATATAACATTACACGTGTGCCCAAATTCAAATGAATATGCATGTTTGACACACCAATTTGCGTTATGATATTATCGATGTCGTGATCTCCAGTTTAAATATTGGAATCCCCTTTAATCTAGATATTCGTCTCATATAGCTATCACTCATGCTTATATAGGACTATCTCTCTAGACCTATACGCGTTCATCGTCTCTCAGGCACCTCTCGTGCTACCTGTATGTCGACAATGATCTTTTATCTTCGTAACACACTGACGGTACTCTCTCCCTCGACCTTCATCACTCTATCTCTCTAAGTATATCTCGCTCCCTGCTATGTGTCTGTAGCTATGATTCTCCATGTGGAATCTCTTTCTCTCACACAAACACAAAACTTTGTCTCCCGGGGTCTCATTTCTCTCAACTATTCCCATGTGTGCCACTCGCACACCCCTCATACAGAGATGTCTTTCGCCCCTTAGATATGAGAACCTACAACTCTTCTGTTTCTCACACACAAACAAAAACTCTGTCTCCCAGGGTCTCATATTTCTCCATTGTTCTCTTGTATGTCGCTCAAACACACCCTCTCTCCCTAGAGATATCTTGCGTTCCCTCATATGTCTCTCTAGCTATCACTCTCATTGTGAAATATCTTTCTCTCTCGCAGACACAAAACTCCGTCTCTCTGGATCTCATTTCTCTCTGATATCTGTTTGTATGTGACTCACATGCACCCTCTCTCTATCTCTCTCACACCCACACACATAACCTAGCCTTCTGATCCACTCGACTCCTATCTCTAGCGCACACTAGCTACCATCTTTATCTTTCTATTTATCTGTTTCTCCATCAACCTTCTTTCTTGCCCTCACTCTTGATTCCTATCACGCACACTACATATGTTTCTCTCTACATGCAGTCAAGTGCCCTCTCACACACATATATAACTTCACACTTTGAACCACCCGACAGTCATCTCCGACACCCAAACTAACAGATGTCCCTCTAGCTAGCATCTCCATCTCTATATCTATCTGTAGTTTCTGCATCAACATTTCTTTCTTGCACGGAGTCTTGCTTCCTATCACCCACACTATATATGTCTCTCCATACATATGCATTTATAGGTTGATCTCTTTTGCACAATCGTTGCGCCTCACCCCCTCTGCTCGCCATAGATGCATGCTCCAGCCCACGCCACTATCTCTTAAAGACAAAAACACATGCTCAATTGTCGGGCCTTCTTCCCTGCATTCTCACATCCATGCATATTGTCATACTGATCCATCTCTCCCATGTCGTTGATCTTATGACTTATGTCTTCTTTCTTTTATCTCGATCATGCGCGTGCACACACACATCCCACGTATACATGTATACCTCTCACACATGCACGTTCAAGGTCTCTATGTCTCCATACGTAGTTAATTACCCTCAATCCTAACGCCACATCGAATCGTTCTCCTCTTTTGTGCACATAACTTCCGCTTTGGATGGGCAAAACACACACTCACTTAACAATCTCCTTCTAGCTACCCCCGTCGCCTCTCACTCTTCCCTATATACCTGAAACCAATAAGATCATCCCTTTGTTTAATTCCCGCCTACATGCACCATCAATATATAGTAGTCTTCCTTGGTGTCTCTCGAACAAACACGTTCTCTCGATGTCGACTCCTCTCACGCGCATGCACCTTCTCTTCCCTCTCTACGGGCATTTTCTCTCTCGCACCCCATCGTTGGTGGCCTCTGCCAT
Source organism: Aegilops speltoides (assembly GCA_021437245.1). Classification (NCBI taxonomy): domain Eukaryota; kingdom Viridiplantae; phylum Streptophyta; class Magnoliopsida; order Poales; family Poaceae; genus Aegilops; species Aegilops speltoides. The sequence continues at coordinate 375,152,000 of CM038142.1, forward strand.
ACACATCACCTCTCTATGATGAAACCATGCACACTTAAATTACATCCGCCACAGAGGACCCCACGACACACACACACACACACATGCACACACACGCACACACACACGCGCACGCACGCACGCACGCACACCCCCCCACACACACACTAAGACTCCATCTCTCTCTCTCACACACACACACACACAAACACACACACACATGCACGCACGCACCCCCCCACACACACTTAGACTCCATCTCTCTCTCTCTCGCACACACACACACAAACAAACTAAGACTCCATCTCTCCTCTCTCTCTCTCTCTCTCACACACACACACACCCCACACACACTAAGACTCAATCTCACACACACATGCTCTAGGCGGAGCATTCGTTCCTACCACCCTTCATCTAACCTTACCCATATGATAAACAATCACCTTTATTTACTTGCATAACATGGACAGATTCCACTTTACTTTAGTAGTCAGCAAACTTATCATCTGTACCCTTATAAAAACGATTTGGCAATGATGGTGTGCCTGCCATCTTATAATACAGACCGTATGATCTATATCTAATGGATAGAAAGCAAACTATGATAATTTTACAAAAGATACCCGCACCTCTCTCCACATCATTATCTCCCGCAACCTCATTGCTCAGCAATTAAAAAAGGAATAAGTCTCTAGAACAATCTAGCATGCACGGTGGCCGCTGCCGCCTGCCGGCGCCGTCCACCGCCCGTTCCGACCACCAGACACCACCACGCTCCACTCCTCCTCGCATTATCTCTCATCTTTCATTTTTTCGATGACATTCTCGAGATACCAGTTTTCTGATAAAATTCTCGAGATATCATTAGTTTTTACACATGGGATTACTCCTCCATGGGTCAATCACAACAGGTGTTTTGTAAAAAATGCATATTGATGTTCCGTGCAATGCGAGAATCTTGCTTGTAATTATATAACGCAAATCACGGCGAGGAAGTGACATTTTTTGACACAACCACGTTAACTTTGGCCACGTAAATCACGAAAGGGAAGGAGAAGGAAGCGGGCTATGGAGTAACGTTTTTTACCACAATTTCTTAGGAAGCGAGTGCAATAATTGAGTAGTTTTGCAAACTACCATTACTACTACACCAAGCGGTTCAAAACCTATACTCCCTTGCCAAGGCGCTTCCGCATAAACGATCGGCGTCATACTCGAGCGTTAGTGCTGCATTAATGCCCGGCTAGAGCGGAGGCGACCTCTCACTGGCGCCGGCATTGAAGTGGCGCGACGGCCTAGAGAGCACCGCTTCCCGGTGCACGCGACTCCTCCGCGTCGAGACTGGCCATAGGCCCTGTTTGGATCCATGGGTTAGAGTTACTTTGAGCTAGTTGGGGCTCAAATAGCCCTAAAGTATCCAAGCATGAGGGTATAAATTGGAGCAAGTTGCACCGAACCCACCAAAAAAACTATCCCACCCAAGAGGTGCTAACTGGAGATAGTTCTCATTGGGACCACTGAAAAATCACTTTTCTCTCTCCATGAAGTGCATTTATTGCCAATCTAATCCTGTCACCCAAACACCTCTTTGGCTACAGTTAGTTCAGGGTTAGTCATGAGTTAGTCTAACCTCTAGCTAAGCGAGAGTATCAAACAGGAGCAGTAGAGGACATGCAAGTTGCTCAAAGCATACAGGCAAATTCGTATGTCAAAGGATTTTTTTTTCTTTTTGAAAACGGAACGTGAAAGGATTTTTTTTAGAATGCTCTTGGCATGTCGCTAACATGTGATAGTTAACTGACCTCAATAGACGACAGAAATGCCAGCCCGCCGCACTTTGATAGAGACGAGGAGGAGAAGCGTCTGAGCTTTGGATTACTAGAGATAGGTGTCGCATGGAAGCCAAGAAATATGGTGATAGCGTGGGTTAGCCATGTACTAGTATGATGTAACTACACTGGGCTGTCGTGTTTCGTACTCTTCTAGTCCACTGTGGAGATGATTGCTTAATTTTATATCGCTGAATAATATTAAATATTATGAGTGCAGACGCTCCACCACGAGGTTCCTTGCTCCTTCTCGGTCGTCCAGAATCTATGTTCTTCCACTCTATTTTTTTACGTGAGCTTTGTTCATACTTTTGCCAACACGCGAGACATCTAGCATCAAGGTGCACGTGTTATGCAACGATCGTTCCATCTATATGAAGAACACGTGGGACTGGAACTACGAGAGGGACATGTACCGAGTGGACGTCTGAACTGAGTAATGTAGCGCGATGAAGTGAAGTATAAAGGCACAAATGGTATGAACATGTGTGGCATATGTGGTGTGTTTGGTTGCGTTCTCGTCAAAGACATAGTTGTTCCCTCTTCATGCATGCTCAACTCAACACCCATCTTCATGCATGCTCTCTTCATGCATGCTTCTAGTGTATTTGTGCTAAACTAGTGTGGACTCATGCACCCTCCATACACTCTACCAAACACCCAAAAGTAGGTCGAGAAGGGAACTCTTGGGCGGCATTTGTCTCTTACTATGTACTACCACTAAATGTTGTACGTGCAATGCACGGTGATGTTATGGAGTACGGCCTAAGTACTCTACTACTACTATATTAGTTGGAGGCACATATTAACTTTTATATTTGTTTACGTGTATGCCCCGAGACCTTCCAACTAGACGTGTCTTTCTCTCCAGGTCGCACTTTGTATCGTTCATACCACTAAGTACTACTATGTGTGGTCTCCGACCCAGAAGTGGAAGAAGTGGAGACGCTCTACCACGCTGTTTTTTACGCTGGGCTCTACCATGCTGTTCATGTCCCACTCCTTTCGCTCATGTGTGGGACATACAGCACGTGCCGTGTTTGGCACCCTTCATCGTAAGAGTTGAAACGCTAGCATTCATCATAAATAAAAAATAATTATAAATCGGCAGTGATACTATTTTTTTGCAAACCAATCAGCAGTGATACTATACCACGTGGTTTCCTTGCTCCTCGATATCGGAAAGAATACTTCCGTTCGCCAACATGTGGGACGTCGACCATCCTGGTCCACTTGCCATGCATGCAGAAATCCAAGGGAGAGTCACCCAGGTCGTCGCGCCGCAGTAACAATGACGAATGAGCCGTCAAATCACAGGCCCACTTCCCACTTTGAAGTTGCTATGACGAAGGAACCATCATGACTTCGTTGAATTCCGCTTCTTGAAGAAAACTACTGTACCAGCAGATCTTTGCTAGCTCTGAGTATTTACTCCAACAGAGGCCTCCTTTCGTTCATAGGATAGGAATACAAAAATCATAGGAAGTGAGATGACATGCATCTCAATTCCTATAGAGAAAGAGATGACATTTGATGCATAGGATAGGAATTTTTCCATTTAGTCTAGGCTAATGTCTTTGGTAATTTGCTCTAAAACTACAGTAGTAACTAGTAGTCTTGGTACATGCTCGTACTCAGACACAGACACACACACTAACTACTAGTACTACTACTTCTCACATGCTGGCCAGACGCCGTCGTTCTCCTTCCCGGCTTTGTTGGCGACACCTCACCGTGCTTGGATCTCCGGCGACCTCTCCACAGCAGCGTGTGCGTCCTTTTCTTTCTTGCGGCAGCAGGCGTCTCTTTTCTTGAGTGATTTCTGACTTTTCCGCCTCCTCTGTGCGGCTTTGGCCGCCTCTTGCTCTACCGCCCATTCGGCCTTGGCATCTTCAAATTCCTCCCACATAGTTGTGAGTTCGCGAGCGGCGATGAACTCGGCACGGCGGGATGCCATCGCTTCCCTACCATTTTGTGTGCATTCGTGCACGGCGAGAAACTCGACGCGGCGGGATGCCATCGCTGCCTTACCGGTTAGTGTGTGGCGCGATGGCATGAACGACGCTTGGTGAGAGCTCTGGGGTGGAGTGGCCAGACAACCGTATAGTGCATTGGTTTGTCAAGAGCTCAAGGACAGAAGATGAAGCAAATTAGGATTCCCCTTCAATCCTGGTCATTTATTACCGAGTAAAATGCATTGGCGGTCATCGAACTTGTCTTGATAGCTCACTATGATCATTGTATACGAGATATGGTGATTATACGGTCGCTAGCTCAGCGTATAGCTTCGTATTTGTATGGTTGACCAGTCAAATAGTTCACATGCGCCTCATCAGCTTGTGTTCTTTATCTATCTACGCGGGCCTACCTGTGAATGGCGAAAGAAATACTGTAAAAAACAAAATTATGCATATGTGGGGAATCAAACCACGGACTCGTCGCTGCAACGCACCCTCGTCAGCCAAATGAAAATGAAATACTTCGCGTCAGACACTCACGCTCACGCTGTCAAAGCATGCTAATGCATGCACGTCACCCTCTAAATCTAAGTCCTGCTCATGGCGCAACGCAAACGGAGAGCCCATCACCAGCGCGCCCCGGCGGTGCCTGACATTACTGTTTAGACGTTTGATGGAGGCCTACGTGAACGCCGAGCATGTATTCACCTGGCTCAACACCAACGGTCATACTCGGACCGCCTTGCTCATGTATATCGTCCATCACAACGACAATCTATAAAACAGCCTAAGCTAGAGAGGGTACTATGGTAGTATGGTGCGGAGTATGTACTATCGTGAGCGACCGATCTTAGTGCCCTTTGCACACGAAACCCCTTCCATCACTAGCGCGCTTCCGCTGAAAGCGGTCACCGTCTCTCGAGAATGTCAATGCCACATTCACCAGACTTAACTGCAGGTGCAATTGGTGTGTCACTGACATGCGGGCCAGACGCCCGTTGGGCCCACATGTCAGTAACCCAAACGCATATGTAGTTAAGTCACTAAAGTAGCGTCCGCATTCACGCCCGACGAACCTACTCCGGTGCTAGTTGTCCATCCGTTTGCCGCGGCTCATTGCCATTCGCCCGCTATATCAACTTGAGCCCCAGCTCCCAGCCATAGCCAAAGACCCACAATTATTCTCCTCCGGTCCCTTCCTTCTGTCGGCACCACTTCAACCATGGCCTTCTGGCGCTCCGAAGCTCTCTTGGACGTACTGTCACAGGAGCAGATGAGGGACATCGGCGGCTCCGCTCCGGGCGTGCTCCAAAGCTCTCTTTGACATACTGTCGCAGGAGCAAACGAAGGAGCTCGCCGGCACCCCCCCGGCCGCCCTCCGCCGACACGACCACGAAGCTGGAGCGCTTGCGCGTGCGCAACCGGCAGCGAGGAAGAGTATTACACGGTCGATCGCCGCCGCTCTGGTCCTGGGAAGGCCACCGCTACTCCATTTAGTCGACGCCAGGCTTGGTGGGGTAAACATCGGCGGCTGATTAGCCGCTTGACGGCGACGTGGAGGCGGAAATCTTCAGAACCTTGTGCTCCGGTCGGAGGAGGAGGTTATCGAGGCCGATGAGGAGGAGGCAAAGGCAATGACCGGCTTTCTCCGGTTCATGGCCGGACATGGTGGTCGGGCGCCGACAATCGTTTAGATTAGGTTTACAGTAGGGTTAGTACGGTTTGTGCGAAATATGTAATGAATTTTGTCCAGTTTGTAGGAAAAGTTTTCGAAATGTAATGAATTTCATCCGGTTAATTTGAAATTTGCTTTGTTTGCATGAATTTCGTCCAGTTAGTTCATATAGTTGTCGAAAGGTATGCGGGCAGCATCGGATGGCATCCATCAGTGTCCTCGGACAGATGCCGGTGTAAATTTGTGGGCCAGCGTGGGAGATGCCCTAACTATCATGCTATAATCACTAAAAATCCTCCATTATTTGGCAAGGAATAGTTATCCCTCGATCAAAATCAGATCCGTGGTGTTTCGCACTCCTCCCGCGTAAGAGTGTAAACTCTTGCTTACATAAAAATGGAGCAAGTGGACGGCACTGTAGCACGTCATATCACTCGAACTAGCCCGCCTAACGAGCGGGAAAGCACCTCCCTCGTCATTTTGTTCTGGATTTCTATCGATCGATCACGTGAAAATGTTACGCTTCGCAAGTTCTAAAGGAAAAGGCGGCACACTTACGACTCGTACGCGTTGCAACCTCGACAGTCCGGCTCGCACGCCGCTCACCAGAGGGGACACGCATTGTCTTGCAATTTCACTGACATGTGGGACCGTAATTGAATAAACCGTCGATAGCCGAAATCTAATCGCTCAGCGGGCATCGGCTGAGAAGAGAGAAGCGGCGGAGGGAGAAGAGATTGCCCGCTCGCCGCGCACGGACTCCAAGAATATATGGTGATAATGTGAGGTGGGCCATGCTGGAGTCCGGACCGCTTCCGGAGCCCGCTCTCACTGAAGGAAATATGCCCTAGAGGCAATAATAAAGTTATTATTTATTTCCTCATATCATGATAAATGTTTATTATTCATGCTAGAATTGTATTAACCGGAAACATGATACATGTGTGAATACATAGACAAACACATAGTCACTAGTATGCCTCTACTTGACTAGCTCATTAATCGAAGATGGTTATGTTTCCTGACCATAGACATGTGTTGTCATTTGATTAATGGGATCACATCATTAGGAGAATGATGTGATTGACATGACCCATACATTAGCCTAGCACTTGATCGTTTAGTATCTTGCTATTGCTTTCTTCATGACTTATACAAAGTTCCTACAACTATGAGATTGTGCAACTCCGTTTACGGAAGAACACTTTGTGTGCTACCAAACATCCTAGCGTAATCGGGTGATTATAAAGGTGCTCTCTGGTGTTTCTAAAGGTACATGTTGGGTTGGCATAATTCGAGATTAGGATTTGTCACTCTGATTGTCGGAGAGGTATCTCTGGGCCCTCTCGGTAATACTCATCACCTAAGCCTTGCAAGCATGTAACTAATGAGTTAGTTATGAAGATGACGTATTACGGAACGAGTAAAGAGACTTGCCGATAACGAGATTGAACTAGGTATTGGATACCGACGATCAAATCTCGGGCAAGTAACATACCAATGACAAAGGTAACAAAGTATGTTGTTATGCGGTTTGACCGATAAAGATCTTCGTAGAATATGTAGGAACCAATATGGGCATCCAGGTACCGAAGTTTGTTCCGAGTCCCGGATGTGATCACGGACATGATGAGGAGTCTCAAAATGGTCGGGACATAAAGATTGATATATTGGATGACTATATTCGGACACCGGAAAGGTTCCGGGTGATTTCGGAGAAAACCGAGTCTGGGGGGTTACGGAACCCCGGAGAGTTAATGGGCCACATGGGCCTAGGTGGGAAGAGAGAGGGGCGGCCAGGGTGGGCAGCGCGCCCCCTCTCCCTCTGGTCCAAATTGGACTAGGAGGGCGCCTTTCCTTCCCCCTCCCCTTCCTTCCCCTCCTAGTAGGAGTAGGAAAGGAGGAATCCTACTCCTACTAGGAGGAGGACTCCTCCTCCTTGGCGCGCCCAAGGGCGGTGGCCTCCCCTCCCTCCAGTATATACGGGGCGGGGGCACCCATAGACACACAAGTTGATCTACGGATCGTTCCTTAGCCGTGTGCGGTGCCCCTTCCACCATATTCCACCTCGGTCATATCATCGAAGCTTAAGCGAAGCCTGCGCGTAGAACATCAAGATCGTCACCACACCGTCATCTTGTGGAACTCTCCCTCGACACTCGGCTGGATCGGAGTTCGAGGGGCGTCATCGAGCTGAGCGTGTGCTGAACTCGGAGGCTCCGTATATTCGGTGCTTGGATCGGTCGGATCGTGAAGGCGTCGACTACATCAACCGCGTTACGCTAACGCTTCGCTTCACGGTCTACGACAGTGCGTGGACATACACTCTCCCTCTCGTTGCTATGCCATCACCATGATCTTGCGTGTGCGAGGAAAATTTTGAAATTACTCGTTACCCAACGGTGGCATCAAGCCAGGTTTTATGCATTGATGTTATATGCACGAGTAGAACACAAGTGAGTTGTGGGCGATATAAGTCATCTTGCCTACCGGCATGTCATACTTTGGTTCAGCGGTATTGTGAGATGAAGCGACCGAACCGACATTACAGCGTATGCTTACGCGAGACTGGTTTCACCGTTCTACGAGCACTCGTGCTTAAAGGTGGCTGGCGGGTGTCTGTCTCTCTCACTTTAGTTGAATCGAGTGTGGCTACGCCGGTCCTTGTGAAGGTTAAAAGGAGTCCATTTAACAAACTATCGTTGTGGTTTTGATGCGAGGTAAAACGGTTCTTGCTTAAGCCCGTAGCAGCCACGTAAAATTTGCAACAACAAAGTAGAGGGCGTCTAACTTGTTTTTGCGGGGCATGTTGTGATGTGATATGGTCAAGGCGTGATGCTATATTTTATTGTATGAGATGATCATGTTTTGTAACGAAGTTATCGGCAAGTGACAGGAGCCATATGGTTGTCGCTTTATTGTATGAAATGCAACGCATACTGTAATTGCTTTACTTTATCACTAAGCGGTAGCGATAGTCGTAGAAGCAATAGATGGCGTGGCGACAACGATGCTACGATGGAGATCAAGGTGTCGGCGCCGGTGGCGATGGTGATCACGATGGTGCTTGGAGATGGAATCACAAGCACAAGATGATGATGGCCATATCATATCACTTATATTGATTGCATGTGATGTTTATCCTTTATGCATCTTATCTTGCTTTGATTGGCGGTAGCATTTTAAGATGATCTCTCACTAAAATTATCAAGTAGTGTTCCCCCGAGTATGCCTTTGTTGCCAAAGTTAAATCGTCTTGAGACACCACGTGATGATCGGGTGTGATAAGCTCTATGTCCATCTACAACGGGTGCAAGCCAGTTTTGCACACGTAGAATACTCGAGTTAAACTTGACGAGCCTAGCATATGCAGATATGGCCTCGGAACACGGAGACCGAAAGGTCGGCGTGAATCATATAGTAGATATGATCAACATAATGATGCTCACCATTGAAAACTACTCCATCTCACGTGATGATCGGTTATGGTTTAGTTGATTTAGATCACGTGATCACTTAGATGACTAGAGATGTCATCTAAGTGGGAGTTCTTAAGTAATATGATTAATTGAACCTAAATTTATCATGAACTTAGTACTGATAGTATCTTGCTTGTCTATGTTTGTTTGTAGATAGATGGCTCGTCTTTGTTGTTCCGTTAAATTTTAATGCGTTCCTTGAGAAAGCAAAGTTGAAAGATGATGGTAGCAATTACGGATCGGGTCCGTAACACGAGGATTATCCTCATTGCTGCATAGAAGAGTTCGTCTGGAAGCACCGCTGGGTGCGAACCTCTTGTTGATGCAACCGCGGCGTTAGAACGTCTGGCGAGCAAAGAGTGATGACTACTCTATAGTTCAGTGTGCCATGCTTACGGCTTAGAACCGGGTCTTCAACGACGTTTTGAGCGTCATGGAGCATATGAGATGTTCCAGAGTTGAAGTTAATATTTCAAGCAAATGCCCGGATTGAGAGATATGAAGTCTCCAATAAGTTCTATAGCTGCAAGATGGAAGAGAATAGTTACGTCGGTGAACATATACTCCGAATATGCAGGTATAACAATCACTTGATTCAAGCGGGAGTTAATCTTCACGATGATAGTGTCATTGATGAAATTCTTCAATCACGCCACCAAGCTACAAGAGCTTCGTGATGAACTATAATATGCAAGGGATGAACAAGACTATTCTGAGCTCTTCGCGATGCTAAAAGCGCGGAGGTAGAAATCAGAAGGAGCATCAAGTGTTGATGGTCAACAAGACCACTAGTTTCAAGAAGAAGGGCAAAGGGAAGAAGAAGGGAACTTCAAAAGAACGGCAAGCAAGTTGCTGCTCAAGAGAAGAAACCCAAGTTTGGACCTAAGCACAGGCGAGTGCTTCTACTACAAGCGGTAGTCCTTTGGAAGCGGAACTGCGCCAAGTATTTGGCGGATAAGAAGGATGGCAAAGTGAACAAAGGTATATGTGATATACATGTTATTGACGTGTACCTAACTAGAGCTCATAGTAGCACTTGGGTATTTGATCTTGGTTCATTGCTAATATTTGCAACTCAAAATAGGGACTCTGAATAAGCGAGCCTTCGCCGAGGGCGAGGTGACGATCGGCGTGGGAAAGCGGTTCCAAAGTCGATGTGATCGCGGTCGGCACGCTACCTCTACATCTACCGTCGGGATTAGTTTTAGACCTGAATAATTGTTATTTGGTGCTGCGTTGAGCATGAACATTATATCTGGATCTTGTTTGATGCGAGGCGGTTATTCATTTAAACCAGAGAATAATGGTTGTTCTATTTATATGAGTAATATCTTTTATGGTCATGCACCCTTGAAGAGTGGTCTATTTTATTGAATCTCGATAGTAGTGATACACATATTCATAATGTTGAAGCCAAAAGATGCAGAGTTGATAATGATAGTGCAACTTATTTGTGGCCTTGCCGTTTAGGTCATATCGATTAAAACGCATGAAGAAACTCCATCTTGATGGACTTACGGAATCACTTGATTATGAATCACTTGGTACTTGCGAACCGTGCCTCATGGGCAAGATGACTAAAACACCGTTCTCGGAACTATGGAGAGAGCAACAGATTTGTTGGAAATCATACATACTGATGTATGTGGTCCGATGAATGTTGAGGCTCGTGGCGGATATCGTTATTTTCTCACCTTCACAGATGATTTGAGCAGATATGGATATATCTACTTAATGAAGCACAAGTCTGAAACATTTGAAAAGTTCAAAGAATTTCAGAGTGAAGTAGAAAATCATCGTCACAAGAAAATAAAATTTCTACGATCTGATCGTGGAGGAGAATATTTGAGTTACGAGTTTGGTTTACATTTGAAACAATGCGGAATAGTTTCGCAACTCATGCCACCTGGAACACCACAACGAAATGGTGTGTCCGAACGTCGTAATCATACTTTACTTGATATGGTGCGATCTATGATGTCTCTTACCAATTTACCGCTATCGTTTTGGGGTTATGCTTTAGAGACGGCCGCATTCACGTTAAATAGGGCACCATCAAAATCCGTTGAGATGACACCTTATGAACTGTGGTTTGGCAAGAAACCAAAGTTGTCGTTTCTTAAAGTTTGGGGCTGCAATGCTTATGTGAAGAAACTTCAACCAGATAAGCTCGAACCCAAATCGGAGAAATGTGTCTTCATAGGATACCCAAAAGAGACTATTGGGTACACCTTCTATCACAGATCCGAAGGCAAGACATTCGTTGCTAAGAATGGATCCTTTCTAGAGAAGGAGTTTCTCTCGAAAGAAGTGAGTGGGAGGAAAGTAGAACTTGATGAGATAAGCGTATCTACTCCCTTATTGGAAGGTAGTTCATCACGAGAACCGGTTCCGTGACAACTACAGCAATTAGTGAGGAAGCTAATGATATTGATCATGAAACTTGGATCAAGTTTCTGCTGAACCTCGTGGGTCTACGAGTAAGATCCGCACTGAGTGGTACGGTAATCCTATTCGGAAGTCATGTTACTTGACCATGATGAACCTACGAACTATGAGGAAGCGATGATGAGCCCAGATTCCGCAAAATGGCTGGAGGCCATGAAATCTGAGTATGGACTTTGGTTGACTTGCCCAATGATCGGCAAGCCATTGAGAATAAATGGATCTTTAAGAAGAAGACTGACGCTGATGGTAATGTTACTGTCTATAAAGCTCGACTTGTTGCGAAAGGTTTTCGACAAGTTCAAGGGGTTGACTACGATGAGACTTTCTCACCCGTAGCTGCTTAAGTCTGTCCGAATCATGTTGGCTATTGCTGCATTTCATGATTATGAAATTTGGCAAATGGATGTCAAGACTGCATTCTTGAATGGATTTCTAGAAGAAGAGTTGTATATGATGCAACCGGAAGGTTTTGTTGATCCAAAAGTCTTGACAAAGTGTGCAAGCTCCAGCGTTCCATTTATGGACTGGTGCAAGCATCTCGGAGTTGGAATAAATGCTTTGATAGTGTGATCAAAGCATATGGTTTTATCTGAGACTTTTGGAGAAGCTTTGTATTTACAAGAAAGTGAGTGGGAGCTCTGTAGCATTTCTAGTTTTATATGTTGATGACATATTATTAATTGGAAATGATATAGAATTTCTGGATAGCATAAAGGGATACTTGAATAAAAGTTTTTCAATGAAAGACCTCGGTGAAGCTGCTTACATATTGGGCATCAAGATCTATAGAGATAGATCAAGGCGCTTAATAGGACTTTCACAAAGCACATACCTTGACAAAATTTTGAAAAAGTTCAAAATGGATCAGCAAAGAAAGGATTCTTGCACGTGCTACAAGGTGTGAAGTTGAGTCAAACTCAATGCCCAACCACAGAAGAGATAGAGAAAATGAAAAATGTTCCTATGCTTCAGCCATAGGCTCTATAATGTATGCAATCTTGTGTACCAGACCGACGTATGCTTAGCAATAAGCTTGGCTGGAAGGTACCAAAGTAATCGAGTGGATCCTTTGGACAGCGGTTAAGAACATCTGAAATACGAAAAGGACTAAGGATATGTTTCTCGTATATGGAGGTGACAAAGAGCTAGTCGTAAATGGTTACGTCGATGTAAGCTTTGACACCGATCCGGACGATTCTAAATCGCAAACCGGATCGTGTTTATATTAAGCGGTGGAGCTGTAAGTTGGTGCAGTTCTAAACAAAGCGTCGTGGCGGGATCTACATGTGAAGCGGAGTACATAGCTGCTTCGAAGCAGCAAATGAAGAATGCGGATGAAGGAGTTCATTTCGATCTAGGTGTCATACCTAGTGCATCGGGACCAATGAAGATCTTTTGTGACAATCTTGGTGCAATTGCTTTGGCAAAGGAATCTAGATTTCACAAGAGGACCAAGCACATCAAGAGACGCTTCAATTCCATTCGGGACCAAGTCCAAGTGGGAGACATAGAGATTTGCAAGATACATACGGATCTGAATGTTGCGAGACCGTTGACTAAGCCTCTCTAACGAGCAAAACATGATCAGCACCAAGACTCCATGGGTGTTAGAATCATTACTATGTAATCTAGATTATTGACTCTAGTGCAAGTGGGAGGCGAAGGAAATATGCCCTAGAGGCAATAATAAAGTTATTATTTATTTCCTCATATCATGATAAATGTTTATTATTCATGCTAGAATTGTATTAACAGGAAACATGATACATGTGTGAATACATAGACAAACACATAGTCACTAATGCGCCTCTACTTGACTAGCTCATTAATGGAAGATGGTTATGTTTCCGACCATAGACATGTGTTGTCATTTGATTAATGGGATCACATCATTAGGAGAATGATGTGATTGACATGACCCATTCATTAGCCTAGCACTTGATCGTTTAGTATCTGCTATTACTTTCTTCATGACTTATACAAAGTTCCTACAACTATGAGATTGTGCAACTCCGTTTATCGGAAGAACACTTTGTGTGCTACCAAATGTCTAGCGTAATCGGGTGATTATAAAGGTTCTCTGGTGTTTCGAAGGTACATGTTGGGTTGGCATAATTTGAGATTAGGATTTGTCACTCCGATTGTCGGAGAGGTATCTCTGGGCCCTCTCGGTAATACTCATCACCTAAGCCTTGCAAGCATGTAACTAATGAGTTAGTTATGAAGATGACGTATTACGGAACGAGTAAAGAGACTTGCCGGTAACGAGATTGAACTAGGTATTGGATACCGACAATCAAATCTCGGGCAAGTAACATACCAATGACAAAGGGAACAAAGTATGTTGTTATGCGGTTTGACCAATAAAGATCTTCATAGAATATGTAGGAACCAATATGGGCATCCAGGTCCCGCTATTGGTTATTGACCGAGAATGGTTTTAGGTCATGTCTACATAGTTCTCGAACCCGTAGGGTCCGCACGCTTAACGTTTCGATGACAGTTTTATTATGAGTTTATAAGTTTTGATGTACCGAAGTTTGTTCCGAGTCCCGGATGTGATCACGGACATGACGAGGAGTCTCGAAATGGTAGGGACATAAAGATTGATATATTGGACGACTATATTCGGACACCGGAAAGGTTCGGGTGATTTGGAGAAAATCGAGTGCCGGGGGTTATCGGAACCCCGGGAGAGTTAATAGGCCACATGGGCCTAGGTGGGAACAGAGAGGCGGCCGGGGGGCCGCGCCCCTCTCTCTCTGGTCGGAATTGGACTAGGAGGGGCGCCCTTTCCTTCCCCTCTCCCCTTCCTTCCCCTCCTAGTAGGAGTAGGAAAGGAGAATCCTACTCCTACTAGGAGGAGGACTCCTCCTCCCTTGGCGCGCCAAGGGGCGGCCAGCCTCCCCTCCCTCCTTTATATACGGGGCGGGGCACCCCATAGACACACAAGTTGATCTACGGATCGTTCCTTAGCCGTGTCGGTGCCCCTTCCACCATATTCCACCTCGGTCATATCGTCATGAAGCTTAGGCGAAGCCCTGCGCCGGTAGAACATCAAGATCGTCACCACGCCGTCGTGCTGACGGAACTCTCCCTCGACACTCGGCTAGATCGGAGTTCGAGGGACGTCATCGAGCTGAACGTGTGGTGAACTCGGAGGCTCCGTACGTTCGGTGCTTGGATCGGTCGGATCGTGAAGATGTAGGACTACATCAACCGCATTGTGCTAACGCTTCCGCTTATGGTCTACAAGGGTACGTGGACATACACTCTCCCCTCTCGTTGCTATGCCATCACCATGATCTTGCGTGTGCGTAGGAAAATTTTGAAATTACTACGTTACCCAACACTCACCGCCCTGGCCCTCAAGGCACCAGTTGCCCGCTGCATGCATAGCAAGTAGTCCCCGCTTATGTGGAGGAGAGAGAGGCATTGACAAAGTCAAGGAGTAACAGTGGAGACAATAGCTTTCATCAAAAATAAACAATGAATACTCATTGCTCGTCCTCTATATCGGAAAGAATACTTTCATTCGCCGACATGTGGGACGTCGACCATCCTGGTCCACCTGCCATGCACAAAACTATCCTGGTCTACCCCGGTCATATCGCAGGCCCAACCTTTCCCACTGTAAGTTTTCGGACGAAGGAACCATCATGACTTCGTTGGATTCCGCTTCTTCAAGAAAACTTCTTTGTACTGCATATCTGCTACCACACGCGAAGACTAGGCGGCACCTTTGTACCACGTCATATCTTTGAAACCCACTAGGCTAAACTAGCCGCCTAGGTCATCTATTTTGGAATGGAGAATGCGTCTACGCACTACTATGATTTTGTGTTGCACGCGTTCTCGTACTTTTGCTACGATTTTCCTACCCTATGAACCAAATGAGGCCTGAATGTATGTCGACTATTGTCTGATCGATCGCTAAGCCTACAATTTTAGGAGCTAGGGCTATTGGTCGATCGACGATGGATAAGTATAAGCGTACCACGAGCTCATCAGCCCCAATGTTTCTCTTCGGTGAGTGTTTTTCAAGTACTATAGCTCGCATAGTAGCTAGCCTACTAACACCAAGAATCATCAAACAAGCCCTGCTGATATGATAAACAGTTCAAACTTACATCTAAGCATGCCATATATTACATCAAAAGCTGGTGAGGATACATCTGTTTCCATAACTCAGAGAGGGTTTGCATGATTCATCGCGTGATTCACTATCAAACAAAAGTAGCAAGATCCGCCCACATAAGACAGTGCACTAGCCCTAAGATGGTTTGATAACACGCATCGTTCTGGTAATTAAACACAGGGCAATGCAAACTACCCTGAAGGATTAGCGTGACCAACTATTTCTTGTCATCGATATCTCGGGTAATGACCACAGCACGGACAGCGGCATGGGAATCGATTTCTTCCACAGGACTGACCGCGACATCGGAATCGATCTCTGGGGCGATGTCCACAGGATGGACAGCGACATCGGAATTGATCTCCGGGGCGATGCCAATAGGACGGGCCACGACATCGGAATCATCAAGGACAACCACCGGCACCTGCACAACCCTAACATATTAGCAAGCACATTGCAAATAATCAAAAAGCAAGCACATTGCAAATAATCAAAAACCACAACTATGGTAATAAGCCATTATTTTTTACCTTGTGCAGCTCACCGAGGGATCTCATCCCTCTGGGGGCCATCTCCTCGTCCTTGATGGGGGCCATCACCTTGCCAGGGGAATACTGCTTCTCAACGGCGACTATCTCCTCAAACTCGGTCTTGAGCCTCACATAGGTGGCAATCAGAGTTCTGGGGTAGGCACGGTGGGGCCCTTCTGTTCTTCAACTTTCTTTGAGGAGTTCGTCCACCAACGTCCTCAACTCTTTGGACAGTGCTTGTTTCTTGGAGTTCTTCGTCTCCATGGGTTGGCCCGCCAACATGGTCAACTCATTGGTCGGTGCTCGCTTCCTGGAGATCGCTGTCTCCAGTGGGTTGTCCGCCGACAACTCTTTGCCTAGTGCTCCAGGATCCATCAATGAACTGACAAACAAAAAGCAATCGAAAGGAAACCACAGTCGCAATGAAAACGGGAAAAGAATAGGATGTGAGAATCAGTCGGTGCTTCAAAAAAAGAAGATTATTGGAATGAAAATATAGCAGCATAACTGATTCGCCCACCTTTCCTTCGTCGATAGAGAAGAAAAATGGCAGAAGTGAGTAGCCTAGAGTGAGGTTTTCTTCAAGAAAGGGAAGAAAGAGCTTGAACGAGCGTTCCAATGAAATGATGGTTGCTTCGTCCAGTCCAACTTGGAGGCCACCTTACAACTATTTGGTAAAGGTGTGGGTTTTGTGATATATTGGTCATGACGGCCACACGGGGTGACAGTGAGTCTCATTGTAGCACCTCATTTGTGATTTGGTGGATGGCACGCGGGCCCAAATGCTTTAAAATGTCCTGCATGTAGATAGAGTGGCTAGTCATATAGGAGTGCTCAATATTGTGCACCGCGACCAAGGCGGAGAGGAAAACGAGAGAACTATGTAATTAATGCATGAGTTTAATTAGGGTAGTTTTGTAAAGTACGAGATACATTCCTCCAATCGCAAAATGCCTTGGTTCATGAGATTGGAGATTTGAGCCCTATAAATCGGAAGGGAGGGGGTACTGCACACGGTGTAGTCTAGTCACTTGTTGAAATCTCTAGAAAGGCAAATACTCCTTTCCGGTTTACAGGTCTATACTACTCCCTCCGTCTAGGTGTGTAAGTCATCTTATGAAACCCAAATAGTCCCAAAACACTTAGGCGCGGTGCATTAACTTCTACATTGTTTCTTTTTTCTTGACATACGTATCAACCAATAAGAGATGAGAGGTGTGCATGCTTTTAATGACTTGCAATGGCTAGTTCATTACATGGAATGCTATTAATTAGCAAATAAACATTGGTGACCCCAGGAGGAAACGGTGCTAAGCGCGTGGACCTATGCAGAATGAGTATCAACCAATGGATAATAGAGTTTAATAGTTAAACAATAGCAATTTTGTCTCATGCAAGAGCCTGGCTAGTACTCCAAGGAACAGCACCACGCGAGCGTTCGCAACTGCCATGTTCGGTTTGCGCTTGGCTCTTCGCCTCTTCGAGAAGACAAACAATGATGTTACTCCTACTTCTATAGTATCGAATCCACTGTTGCGTGTCCGTCCACCTTGTGTGGGAGGGATAGCGTGTAGCGAAAGCTTCTACTTACTGCTCATGCCTTTGCGTCCATGACAGGTGGGCCCAACAGGTGGTTGGCCCACCTGTCATGCAGCAAGCAGTGCAGATAAGGCACCGAGCTCGATCCATGAGGAGAGGGCATCGTAGTAATCAAATTTCTCGGTCTTGTACGAGTTGACGCGACACATCAAAGGACTGCACTCGATAAAAGTCTTTTTACACATTTCAAATGGGCTACTTCGTATGTAGGAGTAAACATATTCTGCTTTGTATGTAGTCACTTGTTGCAATCTCTAAAAAGACCCATATTTGGAAACAGAGGGAGTACAACGCATGCATGCATGCCATGACTTTCCTTTTGATACTTGCATGTGTTGATTTGATGCACCTTGCCAAATTTTGACTATAAATTTAACTAACCAAATTTTCATGCATGTCACAAAAAATTACGGGGCTGTTTGGATTGTGACTATGTTTGTCTTATGTTGCCACATTATTTTTCCCACACTTGCCACACTTGCCTAACCTGAGTCGCTCAAATTGTTAGACACACTTTGGCTTGCCTAAGGGAATATTGCCACAATTTTTGTGTCTATGACATGTGGGTTCACTGCTAATAAAAAAATTCTTGTCTTAGGTGTGGCAAATAAAAAAGACTTATATTTAGGAATGGAGGGAGTAGAAAATATAAATAATAATGCATGTTGGGGCAACCCACGTTTCCGCTAATTTTAGCCGTGGGCTTGTTCAGAATTTTTACGAGGGGGTGGTTGTTCATTTAATGGAGGGACTTGTAGTACCAGACTTGAATGATACAGTGCGACACAGCACACGTAACACCACTTGGAACAAGCGGGTAGCTATCTCAAAAAACAATCAACAACTAAAAAACCGCGACCTGGCATGTAGTAGTACACAATTTTAAATGATTGTTTTGATGGAGTGAAAAAGGAAAACTACCCCACTATATATAGGCCGAAGCCTCCGCGCTTGCTTACTAGGGCTACTCTATTCACACACTCTCTTCCTCTCCAGATCTAAGCAAGATAGGGGTAGTAACACTTTCTTTCTCCCTTCAAAAAACACTGGCTTTCTATCCTCACCGCTGGTTATAGATCCGGACGTATCCCCCTCCGCCGGTGAAGGGGAGGAGGGGCAGCTTTTAGGCTGTCGTCGACAGCGAGGGAGGAGACCCACTATCGGCCGCACCTTTATCTTTGGCCGAGCGCCAGCGCGGGAGGTCCTCTGATACCTTCGTCATTGCCTGTGGGCGGATCCGGCCTCCCGCCGCCCACCTATCCACATCCCGACGACCTTCAGGTATATCTTCGTTCGAAACCGCCTTAGCTCTACTTCCCCAGCTTGCTACGTCGCTGCATGTGCATCATTTTCTAATTCTCAGCCCCTCTCGATCGGATGGTCCAACGTCACCTATTTTTTCTTCTTCTATTGTTAGAGGTAAAGCTACTTCATGCAGTCGAATCTTGTACTCCCTCCGTCCGAAAATACTTGTCATTGAAATAAAGTGGGGGTGGGGGAATTTAGTATGTACATCGTACTTGGTACAAACAGGAAGGAAAGGGGATGAAAGTAGTACAGACTGGTCATCTAACCGGTTTCTTGGTCGAAAAGGGAAATATAGGGGTAATGTTGTACACAGTGGTATGACTAGGACTAGATTTGCTATCCACACATAGGAGTAGGTGGCTAGAGTGAACAAAAATGGGACCAACCCAGATATGTTTCTTGGATGTTTGTTTCTCGGGGCAACAAACTATGAATCACCACTTTATGCCCCTGTTTACGTACATGGTCTTTGTACTCTTGGTGCACCTTGTCCCATGCCCATATACCAAATATTTAGGCTTGATTGGAATAAAGGCGAGAAAACATAGGTCTTGATGAAAATAGAGGAATAGGAAAGGAATGTAGGTATAAAACTATGGAACAGCAAACCGGAGGAAACTCTCAAGAGAATGTGTTCGGATGGACTACGAAATGTACAGATTTGTTTTTTTAGAGTAGCATGCTTGGCAGTATGAGATGCTATTTGTTTATTCAGCTGCACAGTGACTACTCTTGTCCTCACCTCACGTACCACACATAGGTTGATTTTTTTATTCCGGCAAACACAGCACACAACTTTGTCTAACGCATGGCGCGGCGCTGCCTCGAGCTTCCGCCCAAAAAATGGTAGCGCGTGGATGTTTCTAATCCGATGGAATCAGTACTACCAGACCAGCTTTCCTATGAAACACTATTCACCTTTCCCGTGTTCCGAACGGTTGGAAGGGAAAGAATACCGTAGGAATTGTGTTCCTATGAAAATCCTGCACCAAACCTGTGAACCAAACGCAGCCTTAGTTGTTCTTAATATAATGTCCTTGGTAAAAATGAAGCCATGCCATTGTTTTTGCGTGTAATTGTTTGAGACTCTGACAAGTTTAGCCAAATGGTTTTGCCTATAATTGTTTGAGACTCTGACTGTTTCCTCTGTGCCTTTTTGTGCAAGCGAGGATATCAATTCACACAGTTCTTTGTTGTGACCTTTGGTGCCTTGCACAAAACTCTTCTTTAAAGAAGTGACTTTTGTGTTGTTTAAGCTGGAATGTCGAGAATGGAGCAGTTGGTTCATTTTGGTGGAATTGCACAAAGGAGATCGTGTTCCAATCCTCATCATCCATATTGGCGCCATAACCTTCCTTTAGGTAAGAATGATATTTAATGCATGTGTTCATCTCTATTTTCCATTGCCATGAGAAGATAATGTTGTTTTTACTAGTACACTTGTACTCCCTCAACGACAAAACCAATTCTGAATTAGAAGGCCAATCATGTACTTGGTTTCACCAAGCGATGAGGAGAAGAGAAAGCGAGCATGAGCAGGAAGAAGAAGAAGAAGAAAGCATTGACAAAGGCGATCTTCTTTGAAGCGAGAGGCCTCGGTCGAGGCTATTCAAGGGCTCCGACAGCGACTACCTTACATGTGAGGCGATCCTCGAGGAGCCCTTCCACGCCTGCTGTCTCACTTAATTAATTAGGAGTACTTAAGTACCACTAATTTATTCTTGCCTAATTTTCTGTTGGAGTTAAACAAATCTTTAGTAGGACCCTATCTTTGAATCATATGCGTGTGAATGTTTGTCTATGGAGGTGAATCATGTGGTGGAGCAGGGAGGGAATATTATTAGTGTCATGCCATAATAGTGCTATTGTTTTGCATGTCAATTTATTGCCATTGGTTCAATGAGGCAATGTTTTGTGTATTATCCATCATGAATTTGATGCTATTGTTAGAGTAATATGCTAATGTCTTCCTATCCTTTCTCACTAAACTAATGAAGGTTTCACCTTGTTCCTACTTGTGCAAACAGGGATCATGTTGTGCCAATCATACATTTTAGTGGAACTACACAAGACAATACAATGAAGCGTATCCCAACGAGTGCTTTAACTCTCTTTGGAAGTTCTTGATATTCTTTTGATATAATCTCAGCACTTTCGTAAACAAGAGTGATTTCAACCATACATTTGAAGTGCACAAAAATATATACTATTGTGTGATTCGGTGAGTGCTTTATCATCTCTTATGGGACTACATGAATAAGCTTTTTTCTCGAGGTTGAGTGCAGGCCTAAGGCCTTCATCCATATTAGTTTCTTTGTCATCTCTATTTGTATCGTACTCTTGTCATGAGAAACTCCTTTATCTTTACACTTTTAAGTTTTGCAACCTATGATAAATGGCAATGCTTTGAGTGTTGAGTTGAGCTAATTGGCACTGATTAAATAAACTAATACCTCTCTTTAAGCAAGACTACTATGTTGCTAAGTTTACCCATTAAGATAATGAGGGTGCTTCTATTTGTTAGTGTATGTTTCATCAACTAGTCCCACTATTACAGTAATCTCACTCTCTCAATATATGTGCCAACAAGGATGCTCGATTTTGGTGGAACTGCACAAAAACTTTGGGTGCTTCATTGCCTCGACAGCTCCCGTCTTTCCTGTCAGTCGCTAATCTCCGCTTGCTTTCTTCCTTTGTTGTCAGTCGCTTGGCTTATCTCGGCTTCCAGTCAAAGGAAATAGTAATTGATATGCTACCTCACACAGGTTGGTACTAGTCTTTATCCGATTATTGTACTGTCATATGTATTGGTAATTTAGTATTGTGCTCTTTGTTTGCGATTTCATAAAGGAGTAATTTGGAGCCTGAACTCACAGGCAAATCATTACATCGGGTGATTTCAGTAGAACTGCACAAAATGATCAGATGGACAGGTACTTATGTTGCTGCTATGTACACCAAAGTTCACTCAGACAAGCATCGATGTTGACAAGAAGTGCCTATATTCATTCGAGTATCAACCGCCGTCAACCAATTGTCAAACTCAAGTATTAGGAGAGTGAGCATAAAAATATTGCTTGGTGCATAGCCTAGAAAAACGCAGTCCAGTCTTTGGTCCCAACTTGTGCCTTTTGGTTATCGGAACATATGGTAGCAAACTATATGGCATGGAGTCTAAAGATTCCAGACAAGTTGGTTGACGCGTATATTCATCTGGCACTTAATCTGTCTGCACGCCAAGGATGCTCCATTTCAGTTGAACTGCACAAAAAATTTGGGTGGTTCATTTTCTCAACCGCCTCCTTTCTCACCTGCAATGTAGAATTTTGGCGAGATACAGGACCAAGATGAGCTAGTAAACTAGTTGGATGAAAGTAGTGGCCAAGTTGCTCAAACCTCCCTCGGCACAAGGCCACTATTTGAGGATAAACCTACAAGCAAAGTTTAGATTGTCTGTGCTGCCTCTTATGTACTCGAAAGTTTACTCGTACAAGAACTAATTTTAGCAAGAAGTACCTTCGATTGAACACCATTTACCGGTCATGCAGTAGGTAATTAAAGTTAGATCCATGGATCATATTGGTTGTGATCTCAATCATTTGGATGCATAAACATCTTGAACATGTGTATATCTGAATCTTTTGTGAATTATGCATGAATATTGTCGTGTGATCTATCAATCATTTGGATGCATAGATATCTTTGAGCTTGTGTATATATGAATCTTTTGAGTTGTTGATAGTGAATGTTGACTATGAATATGAACGTGTCCTGTGAACCTGAGTTTGATATGAATTGCAACAGAACCAGTTATAACCCTTATCCTCCTCTCAATCTGCGACTCCACTGCCGCGTTTTCCCATCTCCGAGTCGTTCCCATCCGGGGCCTTGCCATCGTCCATCGCCTCGCTGTGTTCGGTGTGGCGTGGTCAACAAACGAGAGTCATCGGAAGAGGAATGTACATGGAGAGCCTGACGGCTGGGACCCACGAGCTCCATGGTCGCATGCAAGGAAAGTTCCTCCTTATTAAGCTGGAAAAAAATGTTTCCTCCACCTGACAGCTAGGACCCACCGGCTGTATCTTCGCACGGAAGGAAGTGCCTCCTTGTTTTGTGAAAAAAAGTATTCATCCCGTTGACAGCTGGGACCCGTCAGATTTGGTGACTGACTTGTGGGCCTGCTAAGCGGACGTGTACGCACGGCTTTGTCAACTTAATCAACAAATGATTCTAGCAGCTAGACCATTGGATGTTAATCCAACAGCTGTGCTCCTTCTTCAACCTCTGTTCTTGCTCCTGTCTCCGTGGCACCTGCAGGCTGTCTTTGCCGCCAAGACCGAACGATGAAGTTTCCCTCCTCTCCATCTGCGACTCCTTGCCCGTCTTCCCCATCTCTAGGTCGTTCCAGTCTAGGTGCGCTCGGCACAGTGTGGTCAACAAGGTCAACAACTGAGATTCATCGGAAGATATTTGTGACGTGAGAGGCGGCGGTGGGGGCGCACCACGCCCATGGGCGCATGCATGCAGCGGGCGTGGCGAGGTCAGCGTGGTCAAGGAATGACTTCCGCCGGAAGTATCTTTGTCAGACGTGGAGAGTCTCGGTGGGTTCACGGCTGCAGCAAGTAAGTGCCTCCTTATTACGCGGAAAATAATGATTCCTCCAACTGACAGCAGGGACCCACTAGACGGGCCACCGTATTTTGTGAAAAAAACGTTTGCCCCCTGACTGCTGGGCCACCGTACTTCGTGAAAAAAACGTCCCCCCACTGTTAGCTCGGACCCACCGGAAGTGCCTCCTTTTATGCACAAAAAAATGAATGCTCCACCTACTAGCTGGGACCCACCTTGGTGGGAGGCTGACTTGTGGGCGTACTAAGTTGACGGGGACGAAGGGCTTTGTCAACTTAGTCAATATGAATGATTCTAGCTCCAGTGACCGTACGATGTCCATCCAACGGCCGTAGTGCTTCTTCAACCTCTGGTCTTCTTGCTCCAGCCGCCCAAACCAGCGCCGGTCGTCTATCATGCTCCTGCCTCCCGTGGCCGGCTGTGCTGCCGCGGAGGCCTCACCGCCCCCTACTATTCCCACCGCTGGCCAGGCCCTGCGGCGATGGCAGCCTCACACCGCAGCCGAATGAGTGAACCCTTGTAATCCTCTCCGCGTGGGCTTCCACTGCCGCGTCTTCCCCGGCTCCGCGTCGTCCCCTTCCTAGGCCTCGTCGTCGTCCACCGCCGTGGTGCTCACCGCGCGGCGTGGTCAACGTGGTCAAGGAACGACTTCCATTGGAAGAGTACTGTACGTGGAGAGGCTGACAGCTGGGTCCACGGCCACAGCCTAGTTTTTTTGTGATTTGCCAAGTAAGTCGCTTTCTCAGGCCTGTTGGGCTGCAAATCTTTCAAGGCGAGGAGAGCTTTCATTGGTTTGGCGAAAATAGCCCATCGATAATGAGAAATGGGCTGTACATTTTAAAACACATCAAACCGGCAATTAGTTTCAAAAATCTTTTTTTTCATTTCGAGATTTTAAATTACATTAATTTTTATGCGTGGAGAATTTGTTGGATTTTATATTGATATACATTTATTTTTAAAATCAGTTTGAATGTGAGTCGAAATTTTGGGATTAAAAATAGTTCGGACCGCACCAAAATATGCAAAATTTCGTATAATTTTTTGACCATGGCCACAGTATGGGTTGTAATGCTAACAAAAAGAATATGGGCTCCAAAAAAACCTTAAGAATTAGCAAATGGGTTGTAAATTATTAGAAATAATGGCAAATGGGTTGTATGCTGTTTTCCACAGATTTGAGGCTTTCCTAAAAAAAGGTTGACACACAAGCAGTGACTGTTGGATGGCCATCCAACGGTCGTCGTGCTTCTTCAATCTCTGCTCTTCCTGCTCCAGCCGCTCAAACAAGCGCCGGCGGGACTGCCTACTCCCTCCTCCCCGCGGCCGGCTCTGCTGCCGCGCAGGCGTCACCGCCCCACCGTACTCTCATCGCTGGCCTAGCCATCGCTCTACTCACCCACACCTGCTGTTATTCTCCGGCGACGGCAGACGAACCAGTAAACCCTCGTACAGTCGTACTCCCCTCCGCGTGGGAAACAACTGCCGAGTCTTCCCTTCCTCCGTGTCGTTCCTTCCTAGGACTCGCCATCGTCCACCGCCTGGTGCTCTCGGCGCGGCCTGGTCAGCGTGGTCGGCGGCCGACATGCATCTGAAGTGGGTATGCGTGGAGAGGCCGACACACAGGTCCACGACGCCGCGCATGAAATTGCTCCTTATTACGCGCAAAATAATGATTCCTCCACGACATCGAGGACCCACGAAAGACCTCGTATTTCGTGAAAAAAATGTTACCGCCACGTGACGGCTCGGACCACCAGCTATATCTTCGCACGCAAGGAAGTGCCTCCTTATTACGCACAAAAAAATGAATACTCCGCTTGTTAGCTGGGACCCAGTATAGTGGCAGGCTAACTTGTCGGCCTACTAAGTTGATGGGGACGGAGGGCTTTGTCAACTTAGTCAATATGCACGATTCTAGCTCCAGTGATCGTACGACGTCCATCCAACGGCCGTAGTGCTTCTTCAACCTCTGGTCTTCTTGCTCCAGCCGCCCAAACCAGCGTCGGTCGTGCCTCGTGCTCCTACTTCCCATGGCCGGCTGCGATGCGGCGGAGGCCTCACCACCCCCTACTACTCCCACCACTGGCCAGGCCATCCCTCTACTCACCCACACCCCCTGTTATTCTGCGGAGACGGCAGCCTCACACCGCAGTGAACCAGTGAACCCTCGTACTCCTCTACGTGTGGGCATCCACTGGCCTCGGCGTCGTCCCCTTCCTAGGCCTCGCCGTCGTCCACCGCCCTGGTGCTCTCGGCGCAGCATGGTCAACGTGGTCAAGGAATGGCTTGGTCCATGGCTGCAGCAAGGAAGTGCCTCCTTATTACGTGCAAAATAATTATTCCTCCACCTGACATCGGGGACCCATCGGACGGGCCACTGTATTTCGTGAAAAAATGATTCGCCCCCCTGACTGCTGGGACCCACCAGCTACATCTTCACACGCAAGCAAGTGCGTCTGGGCAAAAAAAATGATTCGCCCCCCTGACTGCTGGGACCCACCACCTACATCTTCGCACGCAAGGAAGTGCGTCCGGGCAAAAAAAACGATTCGCCCCCTGACTGCTAGGACCCACCAGCTACATCTTCCCACGCAAAGGAAGTGTGTCCGGGCAAAAAAAACGATTCGCCCCTCTGACTGCTGGGACCCACCAACTACATTTTCGCACGCAAGGAAGTGCCTCACAGTCGGGACCCACCTGGTCGAATCGTACGTAGCGTTGTCATTCTGGTCGTGACGATATGCGTACATCTTGGTCGATGTAAGCGGCGCGCGTGTCATAGTAGAGGCACTCACGTAGCATGTACACGCGTCTGTGGCGAGGTGCAAGAAAGAAAATACAGCCCGCGTCACGAACATACTGGCAGGGTCTCGAGCGCCTACTCGCGCGCACATTACATGGCTGGGTGAAGCGGAGAAACAACATCGTTGTCGTGTTCATGGGGAGCCAACCGGCTGGGTCGAAGCGGAATGCGTGGTCGTGTTCGCCGGGAGGCTTGGGCGAGAGCGGCGATGGAAATGAGGCTGGCGTACCGCTGGCGGAGAAAGCGGCCTTGTGTTCGACCGGCCATGTTAAACAGGATCCTGTTGATCGGGGAGGGGCTGGCGTCGCAAAATGGAGAAGCGGACCTCCTACGGTGAAGCAGGGGATCTGTTGATCGGGAGGGTGTGGCGTACCGCAAAGCGGATAAACGGACTTGTGTTGGGCGCTACGGTCAAAAGCAGGGTCTGTTCGCCGGGAGGGTGTGGCGTACCGCAAAACGGGACTCCACTGGATACTATTCATCTCCATCGTCGACCTCCTCCAGCCTCCACGGGCTACCGTCGACCTCCTTCGGCCTCCACGGGCTCCTGTTCATCCAGCCTCCACCGTGCGCTACTCCACCGGCTACTATTCAACCACCCCTCCACGGGCACCCCTCCACCATCTACTGTTCATCCAGCCCTCCACACCACGGGGTCCTGTTCAACCACCCCTCCACGGCCACCCATCCACCGTCTACTGTTCATCAACCCTCCACACCACGGGGTCTGTTCATCCAGAGAAGCGCCACCGCTCCTTTGTTCATCAAACCCCTCGCAACACTCCTTTGTTCATCGAGGCGGCATCGATCGGCTTGATTAGCGGCGATAGCGAAGAATCGCTCCATCGGGTTCGATTAACGACCATCGATCGATCGCTCGTGTTCGATGCAGCGTAACTGCGGTCTGTCGTTCGGGTTGATAGAGCCCAAGGCCTCGCTTCGGGTTGATTAGAATAGCGCCTACGCACACTGCAGCGTGCGTGTCACGAGAAAGCGTGCATCGCTCAGCCCCCGACCTCCCACCGTAATCGGCAACTACCCGAAATTTTCCTCCCCCTCGCTTCTACCACGGGTTTTTCCGTCATGGACGGCCCAAAGAATGTCATGCAGCTGCGTCTCCGGCTCGCCCCGGACGAAAAACCCATTTTCTACCATGATTTTTTGTCATAGAAGTAGGATCCTACCACATCTATGATGATACCGGGTTTTGTCACAATTATCGTCATAGAAGAGTCATATGTATGACAGAAAAAAAATCGTTCGGCCCAAAATGTCACGGATGTGTCTTTTTTTGTAGTGGCTGAATCTGCGGCTTTCGTGGCGGGGTTGACCATCCCGTCCTCGGATGGCGCATCTGCTCCGAATCTAAGGCCAAAGCGGTTATAGGTGCTACCTCCTGAGCACAGTCCGATGAGAGATTTAGTCATGTTCATCGTGGTGACAGGGAGCAGCCATCATGGGCTCGAATCCGTCGAAGATCAAGTCTCCGCGGATATCGGCCACGTAATTCAAGCTTCCAAATCTGACCCGATGGCCAGGGGCGTAGCTGTCGATCTGCTCTAGATGGCCAGGCGAGTTGGCTCGCAGTGCGAAGCCGCCGAATACAAAGATCTGTCCGGGAAGGAAAATCTCCCCCTGGACTGCGTTGTTGTAGATGATTGATGGGGCCATCAAACCTTTCGATGACGACACGGTGGAACTCTCAATGAAAGCACCAATGTCGGTGTCAAAACCGGCGGATCTCGGGTAGGGGGTCCCGAACTGTGCGTCTAAGGCTGATGGTAACAGGAGGCAGGAGTCACGATGTTTACCCAAGTTCGGGCCCTCTCTATGGAGGTAATACCCTACTTCCCGCTTGATTGATCTTGATGAATATGAGTATTACAAGAGTTGATCTACCACGAGATCATAATGGCTAAACCCTAGAAGTCTAGCCTATATGATTATGATTGCCTCTACAGACTAAATGTAGGGGAACGTAGTAATTTCAAAAAAATTCCTACGCACACGCAAGATCATGGTGATGGCATAGCAACGAGAGGGCCGAGTATTGTCTACGTACCCTCGTAGGCCGTAAGCGAAGCGTTATGACAAGCGGTTGATGTAGTCGTATGTCTTCACGATCCGACCGATCCAAGTACCGAGCGTCTGGCACCTCGAGTTGACACGTTCGGCTCAATAGCGATCCCGGGCTCCGATCCGGCAAAGCTTGGGATGAGTTCCGTCGGCCTGACGGCGTGGTGGCGATGATGATGTTCTACGATGCAGGCTTCGCCTAAACTCATGACGATATGACCGAGGTGGAATATGGTGGAGGGGGCACCGCACACGGCTAAGGCGATCCGTGGATCAACTTGTGTGTCTATGGGGTGCCCCCCTTGCGATATAAAAAGGAGTGGAGGAGGGAGGGCGGCCCTCTCTATGGCGCCCTAGTGGAGTCCTACTCCCACCGGGAGTAGGACTCCCCCTTTCTAGTCCAACTAGGAGCCCTTCCATGTAGTAGGAGTAGGAGACAAGGAAGGGAAAGAGAAGGGAAGGAAGGAGGGGTGCCGCCTCCCCTAGTCCAATTCGGACTAGGCCATGAGAAGAAGCTTGGCCTGCCCTAGGCAGCCCTCTCTCTTTCTGTATATTTAATAAGGCCCAATACTTCTCCCCGCGAATTCCGTAACTCTCCGGTACTCAGATAAATACCGAATCATTGGAACCTTTACGAACTTGAATATAGTCGTCCAATATATCGATCTTTGCATCTCGACCATTTCGAGACTCCTCGTCATGTCCCCGATCTCATCCGGGACTCCGAACTCCTTCGGTACATCAAAACTCATAAACTCATATAAAAGCATCATCGTAGCGTTAAGCGTGCGGTGAGGAGTCTGGACTAGGGGTGTCGGACAGCGGACTATCATCATCCGCGGACTCCAAGATTACGAAGATACAAGATTGAAGACTCCGTCCCGTGTCCGGATGGGACTTTCCTTGGCGTGGAAGGCAAGCTTGCAATACGGATATGTAGATCTCCTACCATTGTAACCGACTCTGTGTAACCCTAGCCTCCTCCGGTGTCTATATAAGCCGGAGGGCTTTAGTCCGTAGGACAACATACATTACAACAATCATACCATATGCTAGCTTTAGGGTTTAGCCTCCTTGATCTCGTGGTAGATCCACTCTTGTACTACCCATATCATCAATATTAATCAAGCGGGGCGTGGGTTTTACCTCCATCGAGAGGGCGAACACAGGTAAAACATCGTGTCCTTGTCTCCTGTTACCATCCGCCTAGGCGCAGATTGGGACCCCCTACCCGATATCCGCGGTTTTGACACCGACATTGGTGCTTTCATTGAGAGTTCCTGCTGTGTCGTCACCGATTGGCTCGATGGCATCTTCAACCAACAACCTTGTCGGTGAGACTTTTCTCCTGGGACAGATCTTCGTATTCGGTGGCCGCCTTTGCGGGCTAATTCACTTGGCCATCTGGAGCAGATCGAGAGCTACGCCCCTGGCCGTCAGGTCAGATTCGGAAGTCTAAACTTCACGGCCGACGTCTGCGGAAACTTGATCCTCGACGGGCTCGAGCCCCAAAGCGCACCGCCTTTATTACGATGGGCATGATCTAGCTCTGCGGCTGAGCGGTGCCTTGGTGGCGCGCTGCGAATCCGCCTCGGCCTTTAGTTCGGAGCCGATCGCCCAGATCGAGGATCGGTGGATGGACACCACCTCAGGGGCTTCAAGTTCCACGGCGATGGAGCCGAACGCTAATCTTGTCCCTCGCGAAACTCGTGATTCCGAGGTGCCGGACTCAGACCTCCGCCCCTACCAATCGAATCGGATTGGGCGCGGTTATGGAATTCACCGCGCGAAAATCTTCCAATACTACGCCTTTTGGCGACATCTGATTCGCTAAAGCATCTCTCGTTATCGGGAGAGTCTGGCGGACTATGGCGGGATGGTTGAGATCTGAGACGACGAAGAAATTGAGCCCACCCACCACCCACTTTGTAGCCACTGCCGATGATCTAACCGACATGCTAGACTACGACTCGAAGACATTGGCGCTATGGGCGGCGATGGGAGGCGGCGAGAACCAGCGCCTACGAGGCGCTGGAAGACCACCTCGTCATCGACATATACATGATGGATACCCCAAAAGGCGGGGCGGCGAGGAAAAAGCGGAGGCAGATTCTTTAAAGAAACAGCCCAGCGTCGGCGTCAGCGGTGCCGCTCTAAATCCGCCACAAAGCAAGAATGGAGATTCCGCACACGGAGATAATAATACCCGAAAGTGCGAAGATAACCCCTCCGGCAAGACTCGGCGCGGGAGGATGCGAAGCAAGCCCTCACGAGAAGGCGGCGAGCGAAGAGGTTGAGGATTATAACTATATGCCTCCCTCCAAAGGCGAGG
Organism: Aegilops speltoides; assembly: GCA_021437245.1. Classification (NCBI taxonomy): domain Eukaryota; kingdom Viridiplantae; phylum Streptophyta; class Magnoliopsida; order Poales; family Poaceae; genus Aegilops; species Aegilops speltoides. The sequence goes on from CM038142.1 coordinate 375,182,786, forward strand.
CAAGCCTCAGCGGACAGCAATTTGTCGTGCCGAGGATCCCGTCGAACAAGAGTGTTTTAAGCGCAGGCTTATCGCCACGGCAAACAGCCTAAAAAAAAAGCAGCGGACTTCAAGCTGATCGGGACCTCTTGGCCGATCAATGGACCGAGGTCCTTGCGGTGAAAAGTATAAACTTCGAGCGCCCTCAAAAGCTATCAAGGCATAAGCTGCTCCCCGATTAGAGGAGGAAGCATACACACCTCCATCACCGCGCCGCGATACGGCCGACCGACCACCCCTGAGTGCGTGACGGAGAGGCATCGGGCCCCAACCAAGACCGTACCCGGCATCGCTCCAAAAGTGCAAGCCAAGAGGCAACGCGCGGACTTGCGAGATATATTGGAGGACAAAGCAAGGCAATCCAGATCCATCTACGGATCACGTGGGCGCCCCGACCCATAGCGAATACCGTCGCGCGGATATAATAACCGCCGGGCGAACCAGCAGAACAGCGCTATCTCGAGCTGCGTCGTGATATTGCTCAATCTGAGGCGCGCACACCGCTCTGCTTCAGCGGCAGTAATGGATCATCAAATCCCGAAGGGTTTAAACCCGTAAACATTGAATCCTCGATGGCACAACAGACCCGCGGTTTGGATCGAAGATTATCTTCTCCACATCCATATGGCCCGGCGGCAATCTCCATGCCATCAAGTATCTCCCTCAAACTTAAGGACCAGCTCGGCATTGGCTCAACGGCTTGCCCTTGAGTCAATTGGGTGTTGGGAAGACACGGAAGCCGCATTCCTTGACAACTTCGAGAACGCGTATGTGCGACCACCGGCGCTGATGACCTAAGCCACATCATTGACAGCAGACGAATCGGCGGACAATTACGGACCACGGTTCTTGACAAAGAAAAACCAAATCGTCATTGTCCGGGATCACGAGAGGCCCTTGCAGCCTTCAAACATAACATCATGACGAATGGCTAGCCCGGCACAGGGACGGAAAAGCCGAAATCCATGGCAGCCCTCACATCATTAATGACCCGCTTGCGCGGGAGAGGATAGCTGGCTAGCTCGAGCAACAATCTCCGTAAAAATTCTGGCGGTCCGGATACTAAGGACAACAACGGCAGTCACGTCAAAATAAAAACAAGCGCCGCATTAACAGCGGCGATAAGGAGGATCTGACATTCAACACGGTTCGAGGCTCTAAACCGGTCAGCGAAGAAGCCATTCAAAAGCACCACTGCGGGTCCGTCCAATTTGGACCGAATACTCGCCGCTTATGCGGATACATGGCACCTGAAAAGCCAGCTAATCACACCAATAGAGATTCTTTGGGTGTTCAAGCAGGCGGTAAGTTAATTGCCGAAAACAATGACAAGGGGCTAAACAGCGACGCCGAGGAAGAGACCCGACCACCAAACAATAGAGGACGAAGGGTTTCCCCACAAGTGCGGACGGTGAACATGATTTCGCAACCCATATACCCAAGAGGAGAGGAAGCGCACTAAGGGGCGTCTATGCGATGGAGCGATCGCCCGAAGTTCAATCCATGGTCCTCTTGTTCGATCACTTTCGATCGAAGAGACCATCCGACCAGCATCGCCATAGCGGATTCGCGCATTGGTTTTAGACCCAATCATCGATGGATTTCACCTCACGAGAGTCTGATGGGCGGCGGTAGTAACTGAACACTGCTTTATCGGGATACGGTCGCAAGATGGGCATAGACCCCTCAAGGATTAAACCTACAAAGACAACCTTTAAAGGTGTCATACCAGATGTGGAAGCCAATTGTACGGGCTCAGTCACACTAGAAGTAGTCTTCGGATCCCCGGATAATTTCCGGAGCAAAGATTTAATCTTTGACATAGTCCCGTTTCACAGCGGCTATCACGCTCTGCTCGGACGAACCGCGTTTGCAAAATTCAACGCGATGCCGCATTATGCATACCTCAAGCTCAAGGTGCCAGGCCCTCGTGGAGTCATCACGGTCAGCGGGAATCTGGGCGCTCCCTCGAGCGGAGGAACATCTGGCGGCTCTCGCGGCGAAATCTGAGCAGCCTTTTAAGGCAATTCTCGAGTCCGGCCGTTAAGCGGCGGATCTGACAAAGCAGCGCCGAAGCAATACCAACCAGGACCACTGGCGCGATCGAGCACGCAGCGTAATGCGGCCCTAACCCCGCCCTCGCATGATTGCAAGAACAACCCTCGCGTACATCATTACGCTTTGGAGATACCATGGGCGCGGGGAAGGGCACTATCACAATGGACCCAGTGCGGCTCGACCGCACGAGGGCTGCAAGTGTGCCCCTTTTTCATTATTATTATTTTCCTTCTTTGTGTACAGGACTCCGTTAACGGAGGCCTGTCCGTGGTGAACCTGCCGAACTCATGATGCAACAGCCGGGGAAGTAAGAAGGCTGCGGCGAACACTCAGGTGGTCTCAATTCACGAGCATTAAATTTGATTATATACACCAAGTCCGCAGCTCACCCACGAGAGGACATCTTTAATTAGTCAAATCCTCGCTTACGCACTATTGGTATCGATCCGCTTTTCATGTGAGACTCTCTTTAATAAATAATGCAGCACCTTTTTGACTGCAATTACATTACCTTTATATATATATGTTCATTACATGACATCTTGCACCCGTATATTTTGGTACGGCCTAATACACCAGGGGCTTATGTTCCCCACACTATGGTGTGATAAGTCCGAACACTTTCATAAGTGCGGCACCCCGAACTTATAGCATTATATGAATCGGCTCCGAATCATGTCTTGGGTCAATAGTTGGGTTTGCCCGGCTCCCACGTTTTGGTGCCTTATGTTCCGTTCTATCGGCTAAGGTGGCACTGGGAGAACCACTGCGATTGCGCCCGGTTGAGCAGGCGGCGCCTCGATGGAAAGCTAAAACCGGCCCGGCATGATAAGGCGAGAGCGGTCGCTGTTCGAGAGGTTTTTTCGTGTCATAAAGACTCACGCCGCTTGGCGAGTTCGGACAATGTCAAGCGAAGGTGTGGATAAGCGCCCGGATTCGGTCTTCGAATACCGGGGCTTCACGCGAAATTAAAATTATAGAATTCTATGGCTAAGTGAGAGTGTTCAAGCATTATAAGTCCGGTTGCCTTGTTACGTTGTGTTGGCGCCTCCTAGACGGACCCAAAAATGGGAACAAGAGTGCTCAAGTTTATCGAACACCCGGCACTTTCGTGGCTCGGGGCTGAAGCCAACGACTTGCCATCTCTCGAGATTTTATAAGCGGCCGCCTGAAGGTAATATTTTAAATTAAAACAAGCGTTGCTCAAAGCGCATATGAGCGAAGTTTTCAGCGCATGAGGATAATACATAGCAAGTTTACTCAAAGATTACATTTACGGGGCACTCATCCGCAATATCGCGGGATCCCTTGAGACAGTTTTATAATACATTTGGGCGTGCGATACTCCTTGCCGGTGGTGGTGGGTCCGAGAAGCTTCTCGCATCAACCTGCCCCAATGCACCTTTGTGCGGGCAAGGGCCCGACGAGCACCTTCAATACAAGGCGGGCGCTTGATGACCTCCACCCGAGGCACGCATCCACCAGCCACCGTGACGAGGCGAAGTAGCTCCCGGGCATGGCTGTTCGAGCCATAGCCGGACTATAAGGCCCCTCATGGCCTCCTCGGCTACCTTGTGGAGTTCGACCAGCTGCTTCATTTGGTCGCTGGGGGCGCCGGATGGCGGCCTCGGCGTCTTGAGACCAAAGACCTTCTCCGTCGGACTCCCTCCTCGCCATGATAGAATGCGGCGGCATCGAGGCGCTACTCTGGCAGATCTGCAAGCATACAGGAGAGCTCCGAATGCGGGTAAGTGTCGGGTAGTTTACATTAACATGCTTGCTTTGCATGAAAAATGCCTTACCCGCGCTATCTTCTTTACATCTTCAACCTCTGAAGGGCCTTACGGGCCTCGGCCTTGGCGGACTTGGCACTTTCGAGAGCGAGGCAAGCTCGGACTCCCGAGTCTTGAGTCACGCTCCAAACTCTCATGCTTCTCCATGAGAGCACGGAGCTCTTGCCGTACTTCCGCCACCGTGCCTCCTGCTTTTCTCCTCTGCCCGTTCAGCGGCGCCTTGCGTTCGACGCGGACATAGCTCTCCTTCAGGGCTGCCACCTGCGTCGTGGCCCCTGCAATACCCACATTATCCTTGTTAATTTTATTGCAACCAAAATCCTTCTTTGTAAGGTAACTATTCAAAGTGGTGTTACTCACCTTCTTTGTCCTCGAGCTGCTTCTTGGCATGGCGAGCTCTTGCTCGGACCGCTCGAGATCTGCTTCAACACTGTGACCTCCTTGATCGGTCTGCGAGAGGTCGGCGCGCCTTTGCAAACCCATATTGACATATTTTAAGCAACCTGCGTATATCTTGTTAGATCCTCGGTCAGGCTTTTCTTTCCGAACACGGCCCGAGCATCGAAACTCTTGTCTATGCGGTATTACATTACATAATTTTAACTTCTTACCTCAAAGCTTTGTTAGAAGGCTCTGCGAGCTTCAGTCAGCCCTCTCTTGGCGCGGTGAACCTTGAATCACCGCACTCATGATAGTGCGGTGTTCTTCCTCGATGGAAGCGCCTTTAAGCGCCTCCAACAAGTTATCCGGCGCCTCCGGTTGGACGAAGGCCGCTGGTGTCACAGTCTTGCCCTTCTTTGAAGGGGCGCTGCCGGACTCTGGAACCATCTGCGGGTTCGATGTAGAGTCGGCGCAAAGTCCGGGAGGCTGCCTGACAGCTCCTCCGGAGCCTCCTCCTGATGGGTCCCTCTTTGGGATCCCACCTCGGCGTCCTCGTCGGCGCGGGGTAGAGGCGGTTGAAGTGAATCCACATCCGACGGGCCAGCGACCGCTTCGATGAAGCGGGAGATCATCATCGGCGGACTACGGACAGAATCGCGGCATTAGAAGGACACTACGCGACACAAAAGAAATTGCATATCGTGGGTCCAGATACTTACGATCTTGCGGGACTTTGGCCCTTAAAACCCTCCTCCCATAGCGGTGGTATTGGCAAAACTGTCCGGGGGGATAGTTCTCCCCCTCTTGGACCCTTCGGCCTCCCTATTGGGGAAGCCTTCCTCTTCTTCTCTCCCTCCTCCGGGAGAGAGTCTTCATCCTCCTCCTCGTCTTCGGGGGAGGAGTCCGCCTCGTCGTCAGACGTTTGATTGCGGGAACTCTTTCGAGTCCCCGTGGCCACCTTCTTGGCCTTCTTCTCGGCACCACGTGCGGTGCGGAACCAAGCAACCCTGCTAGGCAGGCGTTCTTTGGGTCTTCTGGCATGGGAGCCGGGCTGACGAGCTGCTCGGCCTTCTCCATCCATTCCTGTCAAAGGAAAAGAGAGATTGAAACCCTCTGAGAATCAATTGGATTACCACAAGTGTCCCGTAAAGGGGTCGAATCACTTACCTCGTCAGCTGGACGCTGCGAGCAAAATCCGCGATCTTCTGTCGCGGATGCGGGGGCTTCGGCGCCCTTAAACAGCACCCTCCAGGTGCCTTCGTATGTCGTATCGAAGAGCCCGCTTAGCGCCTGGTGCTGTTCCGGATTGAACTCCCACAGATTGAATGCCCGTTCTTGGCATGGTAGAATCCGATGGATGAGCATGATTGGACCACGTCGACGAGCCTGAGCTTATTGCTCACCAGCTTCTGGATGCAAGCTCGGAGTCCCGTCAGCTCCTTCGGATTGCCCCACAGCAAGCCCTTCTCTTTCCAGGAGGTGAGTTGCGTGGGGATGCCAGATCTAAACTCGGGGGCTGCCGCCCATGTGGGCTCGCGCGTGTGACGCCCCCGATTTAATCGTACACTAATCATGCACGCAAACGTGTACGATCAAGATCAGGGACTCACGGGAAGATATCACAACACAACTCTAAAAGTAAAATAAGTCATAAAAGCATCATAATACAAGCCAGGGGCCTCGAGGGCTCGAATACAAGTACTCGATCATAGACGAGTCAGCGGAAGCAACAATATCTGAGTACAGACATAAGTTAAACAAGTTGCCATAAGATGGCTAGCACAAAGCGGGATCTGGATCGAAGAGGCGCGGGCCTCTGCACAGGATCCTCCTAAACTACTCTGGTTGTAAATCAAGAGCTCTTGCGTAGTAGTAGGCACCTCTGGTGTAGTAGGAGTCGCCGCCGACGAGTGGCGTCAGCTCTGGACTCCGACATCTGGTTGCGACAACGAAAAAAGAAAGGAAAGGGGAAAAGGGGAAGAAAGCAACCGTGAGTACTCATCCAAAGTACTCGCAAGCAAGGAGCTACACTACATATGCATGGGTATATGTGTAAAGGGCCATATCGGTGGTGAGCTGCAGAATGCCGAATGAGAGGGGATAGCTAATCACGCCGAAGACTAAACCTGGCAGCCTCCGTCTTCTGACATGTAGAAGAGAGTAGGTGAAGTCCTCCAAGTAGCATCGCCAAGTAGCATCTCAAGTAGCATCTCCGGTAGCATCGCATAGCATAAACCTACCGGCGATCCTCTCCTCGTCGCCTGTTAGAGAGCGATCACGGGTTGTATCGCACTTGGAAGGGTGTGTTTTATTAAGTATCCGGTTCTAGTTGTCATAAGGTCAAGGTACAACTCCGGGTCGTCCTTTTACCGAGGGACACGGCTATTGAATAGATTAACTTCCTGCGGGGTGCACCACATAACCCAACACGCTTGATCCCATTTGGCGGAGACACTTTCTGGGTCATGCCGGCCTCGGAAGATCAACATGTCGCAGCCCCACCTAGGCAACAGAGAGTGACCGCGGTCTAAACCTAAGCGCGAGTGCAGGCCCATCGCCTCGAGCACACTTGCACGTTGCGTCTGTGGCCGAGCAGCAGACCTAGCCTAGTGGCGTTCAGTCCAATCCGGTAGCGCCACTCGATCGGCCGGCGTCCACGAAGGCTTGGTGATACCACGGCGTCGGGATACCCATAACTACTCCCACGTAGATGGTTAGTGCGTATAGAACAAATGGCGGACTCGGATCAATTACCAAGATCTCGTTAAGCGTGTTATTATGAAGCAACAGCGGACGCCGACCAGGGCAGGCCCACCTCTCGCCTAGGTGGTCTCAACCTGCCTGTCGCTCCGCCACAAAGATCCACGAGAGGGCCGTTGGGACAAAGGTCCTTTCAGCTAATCCGTGAATCACTTTCATGGTACTCTTGGCGGACCCGACTTTAGTCACCATCTCAGTAGTATGTATATATGTATAGTATATACCGTGATCACCTCCCGAGTGATCACGGCCCAATAATATAGCAAGGCGGCATCGACAAGAATGTAGGGCCAATGATGATAAACTAGCATCCTATACTAAGCATTTAGGATTGCGGTAAGGTATCAAGGGCTGTAGCAACAATGACAAAGCTATACAGCGAGAATAGGAGTGGCGAGCGGTAACATGCTATACTACTCTAATGCAAGCAGTATAGAGAAGAATAGGCGATATCTGGTGATCAAGGGGGCTTGCTGGTTGCTCGAGACAAGAAGGAGAATTCGTCGGTGGCGTAAGTCAACCACGAGGGCATCGAAGATAAATCACGGGGTCTCTAGAAGAGAAGAGGGGAGAAACATAAATATATAGCAAGCAAGTGCATAACAGGACAACAAGCGAGCTAGGCGTGTTCCTAGCGGTATGAGGTGATCTGGGTGAAAGGCAAACATCAGGAAAGTATCCCGGTGTTCCGTGTTTTCAGACGAGATGAGCCGGAGGTGAAATGTTGCAGAGTTCACTATGCTAGGGACGCGTGGCGGATGAACCGGCTGCGTGATCCGGATCCGTCTCGTCGTTCTGAGCAACTTTCATGTTGAAAATAATTTAATCCGAGTTACGGATTAAAAGATATGATTTTCTAAATATTTTAATAATTTATGGAATTTAATTAATTAGTTAATTTAATTGAAAATGTATTTATGACATCAAGCATGATGCGTCTTGACGTCGGCGATCAACGAGGGTTGGTCGTCGACTGACGATGTGGGTCCCGCATGTCATACTCATTTACTCTAATTAGGATTTAACTAATCTAATCACAGTTTAATTAACTCACAATAGTTAATTAGGTTAACTAAACAAGATTAATTAAGTTAATTAATTCACTAATTAATTGATATTTTAATTAATATTTTAATTATTATATTTTAATTCCTTTTTTGCTTTCTTTTAACGTTAAAATTTGGGCCCATGTGTCGTCGACGAGGGGCATGGCGGGTTTCGGGTATTGGTGCTAACAGGCACGGCCGAAAGAGCGTTCTTGTGTGTGGCCGGCGCTGCCGGACTCGGCTCCAGCCGGCCACGACGCGGAGTAGGGGAGGCGGTGGCTGAGGCGGCGCGTCTTGAGGGAGCACGGCAGCGGTGTGAGCACGGGAGGAGTTGAGGCGCTTCGCAGACGAGCGACCACGATGGTCGAAAAGCGGCCACAGGCGTGGTGGCGTGCACTCTGGCGTCTGAGGCCTTCGGCCGCCTGACAAGCGAAGCAGCGCTGCCGTGGCGCGTCTGGCGGCCACGGCGCGGGCGAGATGCGGTGGCGTGGTGAGTCGCGTCTGGGCGGTGGTCCTGAGCATCGCCGCGCGATGAGCGCGTCCGTGGGTTGATCGGCGAGTGTGCTCGGTGTGGAGGGAAAGAGGAAGAGGGAAGGCGGGGCCTCACCGAGGTTCGCGAGGTCAAGGGCGCGGTGCTCGAGGTGGGGGGCAGGGGCGGCGTGGGCGTGGAGGCGAGACCGGTGGGGAGGAGGAAGCGGCCGGCGAGGAGGTCCGTGAAGGTGCAAGCGTCGGGCGGCGGTTGCCACCGACGGGATCCGCACGAGGGGAAGGGAGAGAGGGCGAGATCGAGGGGAGGGGTTTTCCTCGATCCAGTTGGATCGGGAGGGAAGGTGGCGGCGTGGGGAAGTGGGGCGAGTGGGTTAGGGTTTGGTTCGGTGGGGGGATAAGGGAGAGGGTGGACGGATGGGCCAATTGGGCTCTTGATGGGGTCGGTTGGCCCGAGGGATTAGAGGTTTTCCCTCTATCCTTTTATTAGTTGTGTTTTCTGCCTTTTTGTATTTTCTTTTCTTTTTATTTAATCTTTCAAATTGTTTTTGTTTTGTAAATCATATAGTTAGCACCAAAATTAGTAATAGTAGTTATAGCACTATCATAATTATGTTTGTAGTTATAAAATAGGTTTTCAATAATTTAATCATTTAAGAGATGTTTAAATAATCGTTTCAAACTCTTGTTTTACTTATCTTAGAACAATTAGTTACTTTATAAAAATGTGGTTTCTTCACCAAAATAATGTATGGATTATTTGTCGCCAACCGGACATTTTAGTTTTAATGTTTTGAAACTTCTAGTGTGTAACTTGATTTTCAAATTTGAATTTGGATCGGTTTTTGAACTAACCCAAGATCAACTACTGTGACAGAGGTGACGGGGCATCATTAACGGGGTTTACTGTAGCCTAATTATCCGGGCGTCACAATTCTCCTCCACTACAAGAAATCTCGTCCCGAGATTTAAGAGGGTCTAAGGGGGAAATGTTTGTTTACGAAATTCTAACGAATCTTCTCGGTCTTGGTTGCTCCTCTCAAAGTGGTCGATCCATTATATTGATGTCTTCATTTTTCTGCTTTAGGTCATCAAGATGAAGTCGACATCCTTTCCTTGGGGGTTCCATCGTACTTACGAAAGAAGAAGGGGGTTATTCCGGGAGAACGAACCTCTACAAGGTTGACCATCTGGTCGATAACATCGGGGAAGGTGGCGGAAAGTAACTCTCGAATTGAAACTTAAGTAAATATCGAGAGCAAGTAATGAGGTTTCATGGGAAGTTTCGAGCGAGCAGGCAAGCGTTCGCTGTCTGAACAGGGCTTGAAAAGGGCTCAAAGCAATCGAGACTAAGTATTGCGTCCGGTAACAGATTTGATGATCTCTCGGAAGGTGGCTCGTGAATTACATACGAGGCCACACGTGAGGAAGAACCTTGGGAGCAGGGGTGCGGGAGAGTCAAGTTTGATCACAGGAGCTGTGGGTTCTGGGCCCATCATGTGGGTTAAAGGTAGGAAGGGGCTGGCATCTTGCATGGTCACAATAGCAAGGCATGCGGAGGGTAGCTCGTTAGTTATGTCGGCAACAACATCGATACCAAGGGCGAGGGACGAAGAGAACCATTTTCCCTTTCATTTGAGAGGCGGACCAATAGGCAAAGTTCCGTCCATCGGTGGTTCTTGAAATGTCATCAACAATAGTAACAGGTCGGTGATAAGGTGGTACACCGAGGTGTTTTAAATGGCGAGGAAAATATTACTGCTTAGATCTTATAGATCACCAGAAAGGTTAAACCAAACAATGGAAAGGATTATATCATTATCAGATTAGACAGAACAATGGAGAGGAAAACGTGTTAGAACACATATCCCATGGGTATATCCTTCCCACGGACAAGTAAGGCATGATACGCAAGACAGGATACAAAGTAGAAAACCCTTTAGGTAAGGGGAGAGAAACTTCATGACATTACCCATATAACAGTGTCTGGATAATTGAGTAAGAACATTTATCATTGGGCTCTGATGGAATTATCGGCAATTCATCGAGATTTAACAACATATGGATTTCCACAATTATGTGAACAAGGAGATAACATTTGTCAGATCAAATGGTATAATGATGTATGCTCGAGGAAAACATACACAATTAAACTTTGGTTGAAAGGTGCACCCGAATATGGGATGGGTTGCACGACCAATGTCGGAATGGTGATTCAATAATCAATAGGCTACGGATGAACGGTCAACCATTAACTTCAAAGCAAGAGGGTTGCTAGAAAGGCAGAATCCAAACAACACCGTTCACTTGTGGGTACCCCGGTTGGAATAAACACAAGGACCAAGAAAGAATGGTGAGGGTGAGAAGTTATCACAATATCAAGAATTCTTAAGAGGTGGTGAAATTCTCACGACATTCTTGACATAAAGGATGGAAATACTCCAAGGTAATGGAGAACAATTGCTGGATAGTAAGGATCCCAAGGTATAACACAAAACATGAATAAGTTTGTGTTGATCGGAAGGCAATAAAGTGGTCGGCGATAACACAAACCATTGAGGGGCGAGGATGGTATTTCTTATCAAGAATTCGATATATATCTTGGAAGAGCTCAGGATGTTGATGAGGACCACGACACATTTGTCGAGAGATTTCGTGAAGATGTAATCGGTCGGTGATGACATCAAGTCAAATGATGATGCAGCGAAAGGTTAATGGAACCGAGGGTACGACACAAACTCCAAAGCAAGCTTGTTGTTCAAGGTGGAACGATAAGACGAGGAAATCGGTGTAAGCTTAGCTCATCATCGAAAGTTGTGCTCCGGAATTAAGGACCCGGTAGCACAGTTAAAATTAGCACGATAATGAGGTAGCCGATCAGGCTAGGAGTGACGGGATGGAGTATTAAACTTCTCAACCACCAAGTACTGGGGGTACCAAATCTCAGTGTTGATTCGATTCACAAATCGGGGTTCTCGGTTGACGACAACCCATAACACGTGGAGTGACTGTGATGGGGAAATGTACTACTTCATCAGAAATTCATAAAATGAAGTGTAATGGGTTGATATTCTCGAGATACCTAGGGGTAATACTCGAAGGTAGAACAAAATAGACGTTGGGAAGGCATACTAATCTGCAGAAGGCAAGTACTTTAACTTGTCCGAGAAATAGAATCAAAGGAGAACAATCATGGTCGAAACCCACGACCATAAAGGATCGAACCACGGATACAAGATGAACTTATAACAAGGGGGTAATTATTTTTACGAGCAGCTTCCATGATAGGTTATACATCGTGTCCATGGGCATGAACGCAAGGTCCAAGGTCGACTCCCACTTCTTCAATGTATAACCTTCCATTCACTTCTCTCTTTGATTAAGGCATTAGTGTTGAAAGTTTTACCTGGTGAAATACCAGATGAGTATGACTCGTGAAAACTTCCGAGTTCACACATATAAAGGAAGGCATAGGTTCAACCCGTCAGGGTATCGTGGAAACATATACCACAAGCTTCAATAGTAAATACCACCAGCTCGAAAGCAGAGCATGGTTGGCCAAGCAGATGATACAATTTACCAAAGGCACTATGTATCAGGGGAAGAACTCACAAGGTGATTGAATATGAAGGACACTGTCGGATAACAATCCAACAAAGGACTTGACGGTCCACAAAGGATCTGATGTGAGTATCGCTACTCAACCAGAAAAGGAGAGAATGCAAAGGCATCAGGTTATAGAATCATCTGACTAATTCGAAGCATAAATGCAAAGGAATTATGAATCCAAATCTAAGGATCAGAAGTAATGCTCTGATTAAAGATGGATAAGTTGGATAGACCAGAGGCACAATTGACGACAAATAGTTTGGTCGAGAACCAGCTCATGTTCAAAATGACGTCTGAGCCGGAAAGATAATTTAGAAGGGTTGATAGATGATTGTGTGCATTCAAGACACATATTGAATCAACAGACTCAAAATGATAATGACAAGGGATGCCATTAAGATTACGAGACTTATGGGATTAACCATAATGCAAGTAAGCAAGAATTCCAAGAGTAATAGGCTGCTCAGGATTTTCGGAAGATCGGGTAGTATTTGAATGTATTTTTGGTGAAACACATGAACAACTTTGTACAAACGGATACTCGGCAAGTGCGAGTAATTATCCATAGGGGTATTCATGCAGCAAGGAACTGCAGGGCAGTAAGCATAAAAAATTCTCAGAATATCGAGGGGTATTTCAAGACATCTGGTAATAACAAGAGCAACTGGGGATGACAATATGAACGATAGGTGTAAGTAGTTATCCACAGGGATTTATCGATGGAAGTGAATTGCAAAAGCGATGGCACATAATCTCGAGAGAACATCATAGAGTATCTTCGGAATCTTCTGGTGCAGCCGGCGATCATCTGGACTGAAGGGGCTCTCCGGGAAAAAGTATTTTCGAGAACCTAAAGTTAGATTATAGTAAAAATCTTTTAACCCGAATAGAAGAGAGTTCAGAATCCCGGAGTAAAGATCGAGGAGTAAAAGATCCTAGTACTACCCATTTGGCGACGTGGGCCCATGGGCCGCACAGCCAAGTTAGTAAAACAATTTTCATCGACTAGACTCAACTTCGGCCAAGGAGTTGGAAAGGGGGATTCCTACAGGCAGTCGGCTCTGATACCAAATTGTGATGCCCCCGGTTTAATCGTACACTAATCATGCACGCAAATGTGTACGATCAAGATCAGGGACTCACGGGAAGATATCACAACACAACTCTAAAAGTAAAATAAGTCATACAAGCATCATAATACAAGCCAGGGGCCTCGAGGGCTCGAATACAAGTACTCGATCATAGGCGAAGTCGCCGAAGCAACAATATCTGAGTACGACATAAGTTAAACAAGTTGCCATAAGATGGCTAGCACAAAGCAGGATCAGATCGAAGAGGCGAGGCCTCCGCTGGGATCCTCCTAAACTACTCACAGTGGTAAAGAGCACGCACGTAGTAGTAGGCACCTCCGGTAGTAGGAGTCGCCGTCGACAGTGGCGTCGCTCTGGACTCAAACATCTGGTTGCGACAACCGTAAAGAAAGGAAAGGGGGAAAAGGGGAAGAAAGCAACCGTGAGTACTCATCCAAAGTACTCGCAAGCAAGGAGCTACACTACATATGCATGAGTATATGTGTAAAGGGCCATATCGGTGGGTGAAGCTGCAGAATGCCGAATGAGAGGGATAGCTAATCCGTCAAGACTACGCTCGCACCTCGTCTTGCAAACATGTAGAAGAGATTAGTGAAGTCCTCCAAGTAGCATCGCCAAGTAGCATCTCCAAGTAGCATCTCCGGTAGCATCGCATAGCATAAACCTACCGCGATCCTCTCCTCGTCGCCTGTTAGAGAGCGATCACGGGTTGTATCCGCACTTGGAAGGGTGTGTTTTATTAAGTATCCGGTTCTAGTTGTCATAAGGTCAAGGTACAACTCCGGTCGCCCTTTACCGAGGGACACGACTATTGAATAGATTAACTTCCTGCAGGGTGCACCACATAACCCAACACGCTTGATCCCATTTGGCGGACACACTTTCTGGGTCATGCCCGGCCTCGGAAGATCAACACGCCGCAGCCCCACCTAGGCACAACAGAGAGGTCAAGACGCGGTCTAAACCTAAGCGCGCAGGGTCTGGGCCCATCGCCTCGAAAGCACACTGCACGCTGCGTCTGCGGCCGAAGCAGACCTAGCCTAGTGGCGTTCGGTCCAATCCGTGCGCGCCACTCGATCGGCCGGCGCCACGAAGGCTTGGTGATACCACGACGTCGGGATACCCATAACTACTCCCACGTAGATGGTTAGTGCGTATAGACCAAATGGCCAGACTCAGATCAAATACCAAGATCTCGTTAAGCGTGTTATTATGAAGCAACCGCGGACGCCGACCAGGGCCAGGCCCACCTCTCGCCTAGGTGGTCTCAACCTGCCCTGTCGCTCCGCCACAAAGATCCACACAGAGGGCCGTTGGGACAAAGGTCCTTTCATTTAATCCGTGAATCACTTTCATGGTACTCTTGAGCGGACCCGACTTTAGTCACCATCTGTAGTATGTATATATGTATAGTATGTACCGTGATCACCTCCCGAGTGATCACGGCCCAATAGTATAGCAAGGCGATCGACAAGAATGTAGGGCCAATGATGATAAACTAGCATCCTATACTAAGCATTTAGGATTGCGGTAAGGTATCAATATTTGTAGCAACAATGACAAAGGCTATGCAATGAATAGGAGTAACCGAACAATAATATGCTATACTACTCTAATGCAAGCAATATAGAGAAGAATAGGCGATATCGGTGATCAAGGGGGCTTGCTGGTTGCTCGAGACAAGAAGGAGGGTAAATCGGTGGCGTAGTCCACCACAGGCATCGAAGATCGCCACGGGTCTACCAAAGAGAAGAGGGGAGAAACGATAAATATATAGCAAGCAAGTGCATAACAGACAACAAGCGAGCTAGGCGTGTTCTAACGCGGTATGAGGTGATACGGTGAAAGGGCAAACATCAAGGAAAGTATCCCGGTTCCGTGTTTTCAGACAGATGAACCGGAGGTGAAATGTTGCAGGTTCACTATGCTAGGGACGCGTGGCGGATGAACCGGCTGCGATCCGGATCCGTCTCGTCGTTCGAGCAACTTTCATGTTGAAAATAATTTAATCGAGTTACGGATTAAAAGATATGATTTTCTAAAGATTTTAATAATTTACGGAATTTAATTAATTATTTAATTTAATTCGAAAATGTATTTATGACATCGGCATGATGTCGTCTGATGTCGGCGATCAGCAGTGGTTGGTAGTCAACTGACTTGTGGGTCCCGCATGTCATACATTTACTCTAATTAGGATTTAACTAATCTAATCACAGTTTAATTAACTCACAATAGTTAATTAGGTTAACTAAACAAGATTAATTAAGTTAATTAATTCACTAATTAATTGATATTTTAATTAATATTTTAATTATTATATTTTTAATTCCTTTTTTTGCTTTCTTTTAACGTTCTGGGGGTTGGGCCCCATGTGTCATTCGACGGGGCATGGCGGGTTCCAGCGCTGGTGCTGAGCACGGCCGAAAGAGCGTTCTTGGTGTGGCCGGCGGCGCCGGACTCGCTCCGGCGGCCACGCAGACGACGCCGGAGTAGGGGAGGCCGGTGGCTGGCGGCAAGGCACGAGGGAGCACTGCAGCGGTGTGAGCACGGGAGGAGTTCGAGGCGCTTCTGGCGACGAGCGACCACGATGGTCGGCGCGCCACCCCACAGGCTGGTGGGCGTGCACACTCACAGCGTCTGGCGCTTCGGCCGCCGACAGACAGCAGCTGGCTGCCGTGGGCGCGTCTGGCAGCGTCGGCGGGCGAGGATGCCGTGAGCGCGTGAGTGCGTGTCTGGCGGTGGTCACATGCATGCGCCGGCGCGATGAGCGCGTCCGTGGCCCGGTCGGCGAGTGTGCTCGGTGACGGAGGGAAAGAGGAAGAGGGGGAAGGCCCGGGGCCTCACCGGGGTTCGCAGGGTCAAGGGCAGCGGTGCTCGAGGTGGGGGGGACGGGGACGACGTGGACGGCGTGGAGGCAGACCGGTGGGGAGGAGGAAGCAGGCCGGCGAGGAGGTCCGGCGAAGGCGCGGGTGCAAGGTGTCGGGGGCGGCGGTTGCCACCGACGGGATCCGCACGAGGGGGAAGGGAGAGAGAGGCGGGCGAGATCGAGGGGAGAGGGGGGTTTTCCTCAATCCAGTTGGATCGGGAGGGAAGGTGGCGGCGTGGGGGAGTGGGAGCGAGTGGGTTAGGGTTTGGTTCGGTGGGGGGATAAGGGAGAGGGTGGACGGATGGGCCAAGCTGGGCTGCTGATGGGGTCGGTTGGCCCAGGGGATTAGAGGGTTTTCCCCTCTATCCTTTTGTTAGTTGTGTTTTCTGCCTTTTTTGTATTTTCTTTTCTTTTTATTTAATCTTTCAAATTGTTTTTGTTTTGTAAATCATATAGTTAGCACCAAAATTAGTAATAGTAGTTATAGCACTATCATAATTATGTTTGTAGTTATAAAATAGGTTTTCAATAATTTAATCATTTAAGAGATGTTTAAATAATCGTTTGACTCTTGTTTTACTTATCTTAGAACAATTAGTTACTTTATAAAAATGTGGTTTCTTCACCAAAATAATGTATGGATTATTTGTGCATAAACCGGACATTTTAGTTTTAATGTTTTGAAACTTTGTGTATAACTTGATTTTCAAATTTGAATTTGGATCGGTTTTTGAACTAACCCAAGATCAACTACTGTGACTGAGGTGACGGGGCATCATTAACAGGGGTTTCTGTAGCCTAATTATCCAAGGCGTCCTGGTAGCGGCTCGGTGATGTAGAACCACCCGATTGCCACCCCTTGAGGGAGTCCACGAAGGCCCTTGAGCCAAAGGATGTTGGGCAACTTACCCAACATGGCGCCTCCGCATTCGCTTATGCGTGCCCTTCACAACCTTGGCATGACGCTGAAGGTCTTGAGCCACTGAGTCGAAGTGGGGCGGATGCAGAGGAAGGCCTCGCACCGACGATAAGCGCCGAGATGTTGAGGATGAAGTTGGCGCCGGATCGTGGAAATCGAGGCCATAGTAAAACATGAGCCCCGGACGAATGGGTGGAGTGGAAAGCCCGATCCAGCGGAGGAAGTGGGGAAGGAAGGCGACCCTCTCATGAGGCCCGGGGTAGGGATGAGCTGCCCCTCGTCGGGCAGCCGATCTGTGATATCGCCGGAGAGGTATCCGGCGTTGCGCAGCTTGGTGATGTGCTCCTCCTTAGCGGTGGAGGCCAACCATTTGCCTCCGCTCCGGACATATTTGGAGAAGGTCGGCGAGATCTGTGAGCTTAGGCGTTAGAGCTTGAGTCTTGGAGATGGATAAGCAAAGGAGGAAGAAGGCGTAGGTGAGAAGGTAAATCCTTATCCCTTATATATAGGCGGACGAAAACTATGTG
Organism: Aegilops speltoides; assembly: GCA_021437245.1. Lineage (NCBI taxonomy): Eukaryota > Viridiplantae > Streptophyta > Magnoliopsida > Poales > Poaceae > Aegilops > Aegilops speltoides. The sequence goes on from CM038142.1 coordinate 375,200,364, forward strand.
TCCCCCACCGGCCTGGTAAAACTCGCTTATCTCCCAAGTGCCACCATCAATGGCGCGGTTGGGTTACCCACGCGTATTGATGAGAATCCAGAATAAGGGGAACACGATCTCTGCCCGACAAGGCGTGCGGAAACGCGCCGCTAAGCGTTTGAGGTGGTATAATAAAAAGCGATTCAAGTAAAAGCACGGTAGCGGTGTGATGCCGTGCCGCATAATACGTCGTGATTGGACTTGTGTGCATTTTATTCTCTCTACGGTGGAATGTGGAATTTATTTTGCGAGCCGCACACTATCCTGGTGTTCATGAACTTCTCTGGATTATTCAAGGAGGAACCCGCCTTGCAATGCCGAACATTATGCGCGCGGACTTATCGTCATTGAAGCCTGGTTCGGGGCTCTTGAGGAGTCTGGACTAGGGGTGTCCGGACAGCGGACTATCATCATCCGCGGACTCCAAGATTACGAAGATACAAGATTGAAGACTCCGTCCCGTGTCCGGATGGGACTTTCCTTGGCGTGGAAGGCAAGCTTGGCAATACGGATATGTAGATCTCCTACCATTGTAACCGACTCTGTGTAACCCTAGCCTCCTCCGTTGTCTATATAAGCTGGAAGGCTTTAGTCCGTAGGACAACATACATTACAACAATCATACCATAGGCTAGCTTTAGGGTTTAGCCTCCTTGATCTCGTGGTAGATCCACTCTTGTACTACCCATATCATCAATATTAATCAAGCAGGACGTAGGGTTTTACCTCCATCGAGAGGGCCCGAACCTGGGTAAAACATCGTGTCCCTTGTCTCCTGTTACCATCCGCCTAGACGCACAGTTCGGGACCCCCTACCCGAGATCCGCCGGTTTTGACACCGACACGGACCGTACGGGTTCGAGAACTATGTAGACATGACCTAGAACTATTCTCGGTCAATAACCAATAGCGGAACCTGGATGCTCATATTTGCTCCTACATATTCTGCGAAGATCTTTATCGGTCAAACCGCATAACAACATACGTTGTTCCCTTTGTCATCGGTATGTTACTTGCCCGAGATTCGATTGTCGGTATCCAATACCTAGTTCAATCTCGTTACCGGCAAGTCTCTTTACTCGTTCCGTAATGCATCATTCCATAACTAACTCATTAGCTACATTGCTTGCAAGGCTTATAGTGATGTGCATTACCGAGAGGGCCCAGAGATACCTCTCAGAGCAATCGGAGTGACAAAACCTAATCTCGAAATCGCCAACCCAACATGTACCTTTGGAGACACCTGTAGTACTCCTTTATAATCACCCAATTACGTTGTGACGTTTGGTAGCACCCAAAGTGTTCCTCCGGTAAACGGGAGTTGCATAATCTCATAGTTATAGGAACATGTATAAGTCATGAAGAAAGCAATAGCAACATACTAAACGATCAAGTCTTAAGCTAACGGAATGGGTCAATTCAATCACATCATTCTCCTAATGATGTGATCCCGTTAATCAAATGACAACTCATGTCTATGGCTAGGAAACTCAACCAACTTTGATTCACGAGCTAGTCAAGTAGAGGCATACTAGTGACACTATGTTTGTCTATGTATTCACACATGTATTATGTTTCCGGTTAATATAATTCTAGCATGAATAATAAACATTTATCATGAAATAAGGAAATAAATAATAACTTTATTATTGCCTCTAGAGCATATTTCCTTCAGTCTCCTACTTGCACTAGAGTCAATAATCTAGTTCACATCGCCATGTGATTTAACACCAATAATCATATCTGTATATGATTAACACCCATAGTTCACATCTCATGTGACCAACACCCAAAGGGTTTACTAGAGTCAATAATCTAGTTGACATTGCTATGTGATTAACACCCAAAGAGTACAAAGGTATGATCATGTTTTGCTCGTGAGAGAAGTTTAGTCAGCAGATTCTGTCACATTGAGCCGTATGTATTTTATAAATATTCTATGTCTACAATACTCTACACGGAGCTACTCTAGCTAATTTCTCCCACTTTCAATATGTATCCAGATTAAGACTTAGAGTCATCTGGATCAGTGCCAAAACTTGTATCGACGTAACCTTTTACGACGAACCTTTATCACCTCCATAATTGAGAAACATATCCTTATTCCACTAAGGATAATTTTGACCAATGTCCGATGATCTACTCCTAGATCACTATTGTACTCCTTGTCAAACCAGGCGAGTATACAATAGGTGCAGTTCACTGACATAGCATACTTTATAGAACCTATGACTGAGGCATAGGGAATGACTTTTCATTCTCTTTCTATTTTCTGTCATGGTCGTGTCTTGAGTCTTACTCAACTTCACACCTTGCAACACAGGCAAGAACTCCTTCTTTGACTGTTCCATTCTGAACTACTTCAAAATCTTGTCAAGGTATGTACTCATTGAAAATCTTATCAAGCGTCTTGATCTATCTCAATAGATCTTGATGCTCAATATGTAAGTAGCTTTACTGAGGTCTTTCTTTTAAAGAACTCCTTTCAAAACACTCCTTCATGCTTTGCAGAATAATTCTACATTATTTCCGATCAACAATATGTCATTCACATATACTTATCAGAAATGCTGTAGTGCTCCCACTCACTTTCTTGTAAATACAGGCTTCACGCAAGTGCAGTATAAAACTATATGATTTGATCAACTTATCAAAGCGTATATTCCAACTCGAGATGCTTGCACCGGTCCATAGATGGATCATTTGGAGCTTGCACATTTTGTTAACACCTTTAGGATCGACAAAACCTTCTGGTTGCATCATATACAACTCTTCTTTAATAAATCCATTAAGGAATGCAGTCTTATTAATCCATTTGCTAGATTTCATAAAATGCGGCAATAGCTAACATGATTTGGACAGACTTAAGCATAGATACGAGTGAGAAACTCTCATCGTAGTCAACACTTTGAACTTGTCAAAAACCTTGTGCGACAATTCTAGCTTTGTAGATAGTAACAATACTATTAGCGTCCGTCTTCCTCTTGAAGATCCATTTATTTTCTATGGCTTGCCGATCATCGGGCAAGTCCACCAAAGTCCATACTTTGTTCCCATACATGGATCCAATCTCAGATGTCATGGCCTCAAGCCATTTTGCAGAATCTGGGCTCATCATCGCTTCCTCATAGCTCGTAGGTTCACCATGGTCAAGTAACATGACTTCCAGAATAGGATTACCGTACCACTCTGGTGCGGATCTTACTCTGGTAGACCTACGAGGTTCGGTAGTAACTTGATCTGAAGTTTTATGATCATTATCATTAGCTTCCTCACTAATTGTTGTATGAATCACTAGAACTAATTTCTGTGATAAACTACTTTCCAATAAGGGAGCTGGTACTGTTACCTCATCAAGTTCTACTTTCCTCCCACTCACTTCTTTCGAGAGAAACTCCTTCTCTAGAAAGGATCCATTTTTAGCAACGAATATCTTGCCTTCGGATCTGTGATAGAAGGTGTACCCAACAACTTCCTTTGGGTATTCTATGAAGACGCACTTCTCCGATTTGGGTTCGAGCTTATCAGGATGAAACTTTTTCACATAAGCATCGCAGCCCCAAACTTTAAGAAACGACAACTTGGGTTTCTTTCTAAACCACAGTTCATATGGTGTCGTCTCAACGGATTTAGATGGTGCCCTTTTAACATGAATGCAGCTATCTCTAATGCATAACCCAAAAACAATAGTGGTAAATCAGTAAGAGACATCGTAGATCGCACTATATCCAATAAAGTGCGGTTACGACGTTTGGACACACCATAACGTTGTGGTGTTCCAGGTGGCATGAGCTGTGAAACTATTCCACATTGTTTTAATTGAAGACCAAACTCGTAACTCAAATATTCGTCTCCGCGATCAGATCGCAGAAACTCTATTTTCTTGTTACGATGATTTTTCCACTTCACTCTGAAATTCTTTGAACCTTTCAACTATTTCAGACTTATGTTTCATCAAGTAGATATACCCATATCTGCTCAAATCATCTTGTGAAGGTCAGAAAATAACGATACTTGCCATGAGCATCAACACTCATTGGATATCATACATCGGTATGTATTATTTTCAATAAGTCAGTAGCTTGTTCCATTGTTCCGGAGAACGGAGTTTTAGTCATCTTGACCAAAAGGCACGGTTTGCAAGCATCAAATGATTCATAACCAAGTGATTCCGAAAATCCATCTTTATGGAGTTTCTTCATGCGCTTTACACCGATATGACCCAAACGGCAGTGCCACAAATAAGTTGCACTATCATTATTAACTTTGCATCTTTTGGCATCAATATTATGAATATGTGTATCACTATGATCGAGATCCAACAAATTATGTTTATTGGGTGTATGACCATTGAAGGTTTTATTCATGTAAACAGAACAACAATTATTCTCTTATTTTAAATGAATAACCGTATTGCAATAAACATGATCAAATCATATTCATGCTCAATGCAAACGCCAGATAACATTTATTTAGGTTTAACACTAATCCCGAAAGTATAGGGAGTGTGCGATGATGATCATATCAATCTTGGAACTACTTCCAACACTCATCGTCACTTCCCTTCAACTAGTCTCTGTTTATACGTAACTCTGTTTGAGTTACTAATCTTAGCAACCGAACAAGTATCAAATACTCGGGGCTACTATAAACACTAGTAAGGCACACATCAATAACTTGTATATCAAATATACCCTTGTTCACTTTGCCATCCTTCTTATCCACCAAATATTCAGGAATTTCCGCTTCGTGACCATTTCCTTTGCGATTGTAAGCACTCGGTTTGAGGCTTTGGTTCAGCTTTGGGCTTCTTCGTGGGAGTGACAACTTGCTTGTCTTTCCACTTGAGCGTTCCTTTCTTTCCCTTTGCCCTTCTCTTGAAACTAGCGGTCTTGTCAATCATCAACACTTGATGCTCTTTCTTGATTTCTACCTTCGTCGATTTCAACACACGAAGAGCTCAGGAATCGTTTTTGTCATCCCTTGCATACTATAGTTCATCACGAGGTTCTAGTAACTTAGTGATGGTGACTAGAGAATTCTGTCAATCACTATCTTATCTGGAAGAGTAACTCCCACTTGATTCAAGCGATTGAAGTACCCAGACAATCTGAGCACATGCTCACTAGTTGAGCGATTCTCCTCCATCTTTTAGCTATAGAACTTGTTGGAGACTTCATATCTCTCAACTCGGGTATTTGCTTGAAATATTAACTTCAATTCCTGGAACATCTCATATGGTCCATGATGTTCAAAACATCTTTGAATTCCCGATTCTAAACCGTTAAGCATGGTGCACTAAACTATCAAGGAGTCATCATATTGAGCTAGCCAAACGTTCATAACGTCTGCATATGCTCCTGCAATAGGTCCTTCACCTAGCGGTGCATTAAGGACATAATTCTTCTGTGCAGCAATGAGGATAAACCTCAGATCACGGATCCAATCCGCATCTTTGCTACTAACATCTTTCAACACAATTTTCTCTAGAAACATATCAACATAAACATATGAAAGCAACAACGCAAGCTATTGATCTACAACATAATTTGCAAAATACTACCAGGACTAAGTTCATGATAAATTTAAGTTCAATTAATCATATTACTTAAGAACTCCCACTTAGACAGACATCTCTCTAGTCATCTAAGTGATCACGTGATCCAAATCAACTAAACCATGTCCGATCATCACGTGAGATGGAGTAGTTTCAATGGTGAACATCACTATGTTGATCATATCTACTATATGATTCACGCTCGACCTTTCGGTCTCCGTGTTCCGAGGCCATATCTGTATATGCTAGGCTCGTCAAGTTTAACTTTGAGTATTCGCGTGTGCAACTGTTTTGCACCGTTGTATTTGAGCGTAGAGCCTATTACACCCGATCATCACGTGGTGTCTCAGCATGAAGAACTTTCGCAACGGTGCATACTCAGGGAGAACACTTCTTGATAATTAGTGAGAGATCATCTTAAAATGCTAGCGTCAAACAAAAGCGGAATAAGATGTATAACGAGATAAACATCATATGCAATCAAAATATGTGACATGATATGGCCATGATCATCTTGCGCCTTTGATCTCCATCTCCAAAGTATCATCATGATCTCTATCGTCACCGCACAACACCATGATCTTCATCATCTTGATCTATATCAATGTGTCGTCACATGGTCGTCTCGCCAACTATTGCTCTTGCAACTATTGCTATCGCATAGCGATAAAGTAAAGCAATTATTTGGCACTTGCATCTTATGCAACAAAGAGACAACCATAGGGCTTCTGCCAGTTGCCGATAACTTCAAGAAAGCATGATCATCTCATACAACAACTTATATCTCATCACGTCTTGACCATATCACATCACAACATGCCCTGCAAAAACAAGTTAGACGTCCTCTACTTTGTTGTTGCAAGTTTTACATGGCTGCTACGGGCTGAGCAAGAACCGTTCTTACCTACGCATCAAAACCACAACGATAGTTCGTCAAGTTGGTGTTGTTTTAACCTTCGCAAGGACCGGGCGTAGCCACACTCGATTCAGCTAAAGTGAGAGAGCAGACACCCGCCAGCCACCTTTAAGCACGAGTGCTCGTAGCAGTGAAACCGGTCTCGCGTAAGCGTCTGGCGTAATGTCGGTCCGGCCGCTTCATCTCACAATACCGCCGAACCAAAGTATGACATGCTGGTAAGCAGTATGACTTGTATCGCCCACAACTCACTTGTGTTCTACTCGTGCATATAACATCAACTCATAAAACCTAGGCTCGGATGCCACTATAGGGGAACGTAGTAATTTCAAAAAAATTCCTACGCACACGCAAGATCATGGTGATGGCATAGCAATGAGAGGGGAGAGTATTGTCTACGTACCCTCATAGACCGTAAGCGGAAGCATTATGACAACGCGGTTGATGTAGTCGTATGTCTTCACGATCCGACCGATCCAAGTACCGAACGTACGGCACCTCCAAGTTCAGCACACGTTCAGCTCGATGACGATCCCCGGGCTCCGATCCAGCAAAGCTTTGGGGATGAGTTCCGTCAGCACGACGGCGTGGTGATGATGATGATGTTCTACGGCGCAGGCTTCGCCTAAACTCATGACGATATGACCGAGGTGGAATATGGTGGAGGGGCACCACACACGGCTAAGGAGCGATCCGTAGATCAACTTGTGTGTCTATGGGGTGCCCTTGCCCCGTATATAAATGAGTGGAGGAGGGAGGGCGGCCCTCTCTATGGCGCGCCCTAGGGGAGTCCTACTCCCACGGGAGTAGGATTCCCCTTCCTAGTCAACTAGGAGCCCTTCCATGTAGTAGGAGTAGGAGACAAGGAAGGGAAGAGAGAAGGGAAGGAGGGTGCGGCCTCCCCTAGTCAATTCGGACTAGGCCGGGGCGCGCCTGCCCTAGGCAGCCCTCTCTCTTCCCGTATGGCCCAATAAGGCCCAATACTTCTCCCGGCGAATTCCCGTAACTCTCCGGTACTCCGATAAATACCCGAATCACTCGGAACCTTTCCGAACTCCGAATATAGTCGTCCAATATATCGATCTTTATGTCTCGACCATTTCGAGACTCCTCGTCATGTCCCCGATCTCCTCCGGGACTCCGAACTCCTTCGGTACATCAAAACTCATAAACTCATATAAAAATTGTCATCGTAACGTTAAGCGTGCAGACCCTACGGGTTCGAGAACTATGTAGACATGACCTAGAACTATTCCCGGTCAATAACCAATAGCGGAACCTGGATGCCCATATTGGCTCCTACATATTCTACGAAGATCTTTATCGGTCAAACCGCATAACAACATACGTTGTTCCCTTTGTCATCGGTATGTTACTTGCGAGATTCGATCGTCGGTATCAATACCTAGTTCAATCTCGTTATCGCAAGTCTCTTTACTCGCTCCATAATGCATCATTCGTAACTAACTCATTAGCTACATTGCTTGCAAGGCTTATAGTGATGTGCATTACCAAGAGGGCGCAGAGATACCTCTCCGACAATCGGAGTGACAAAACCTAATCTCAAATACGCCAACCCAACATGTACCTTTGGAGACACCTGTAGTACTCCTTTATAATCACCCGATTCGTTGTGACGTTTGGTAGCACCGAAAGTGTTCCTCCGGTAAACGAGAGTTGCATAATCTCATAGTTACAGGAACATGTATAAGTCATGAAGAAAGCAATAGCAACATACTAAACGATCAAGTGTAAGCTAACGGAATGGGTCAAGTCAATCACATCATTCTCCTAATGATGCGATCCCGTTAATCAAATGACAACTCATGTCTATGGCTAGGAAACTCAACCATCATTGATTCACGAGCTAGTCAAGTAGAGGCATACTAGTGACACTATGTTTGTCTATGTATTCACACATGTATTATGTTTCCGGTTAATACAATTCTAGCATGAATAGTAAACATTTATCATGAAATAAGGAAATAAATAATAACTTTATTATTGCCTCTAGAGCATATTTCCTTCACTAAACCCTCCGGTTTACATAGACACCAGAGGGGACTAGGGTTACACAAAGTCGGTTACAGAGAAAGGAATCTACATACTCAAATCACCAAGCTTGCCATCCATGCAAAGGAGAGTCCCATCCGGGCACGGGAAGAAGTCTTCTGTCTTGTAGCTTCATAGCCCAACAGTCCGGCCCATGTTAATAGTCTGGCCGTCCAAGGAACCCCTAATCCAGGACTCCCTCAGGAGGCAACCACCATCTTTGCGGGATCCGTTCTTACTGTGATCGGAGACAAGTTGGTTGACGCATATCTCCATATGCGTGTTGCCAAAAACTTGTGGGATGCGCTCGAAGCAAAGTTCGGTGCAACCGATGCTGGGAGCGAATTTTATGCCATGGAGCAGTTCCATGATTACAGGATGGTTGATAACCGTTCTGTATTGGACCAGGCTCATGAGATATAGTGCATCGCTAAGGAGTTGGAGCTCCTGAGGTGTGAGTTACCGGACAAATTTGTCGCGGGTTGCATTATTGCAAAACTCCCTCTTGGATGGAGGAACTTTGCTACTTATCTCAAGCACTTGAGACGTGAATTCTCTGTTGAGGATGTCATCGGTCATCTCAGTGTTGAGAAGAACTCGAGAGCAAAGGAATCACACGTGAAAGGGGCAAGGGTTCTTCTACCGCCAATGTGGTGCAGAAGAACTTCCACAAGTTCAAGGGAAAGAACTCTGTCCAGCAGAATACTACCTTTAAGAAGAAGGGTAAGAAGAAAGACAAAAAAGAGATATGGCTACTTTACTTGTGGTTCAGAGGAACACTGGGCAAACAAGTGCCCAAACGAGTACAAGAAGTCAGGACAGGACTCCAAGTCTGTCAATGTCACTCTGAGCAACAATGACGCGACATCTGGGTATGGTAATCTGTTTACCATACTTTCAGTTTGTCAGTCCACCGATTGCTGGGTTGACACTGGGGCCAATATTCATGTGTGTGCTGATGTGTCTTTGTTTTCTTCTTACCAGGTCGCACGAGATTGTTCCGTCCTGATGGGGAATGGCTCGCATGCTTCTGTTCATGGTGTTGGCACGGTAGATTTGAAGTTTACTTCAGGAAAGATCATGCAACTGAAGAACATGCAACATGTCCCCGTCATCAAGAAGAATCTTGTTAGTGGCTCCCTTCTATGTAAAGAAGGGTTTAAGTTAGTATTTGAGTCGAACAAAGTAGTCGTATCTCGGTATGGACTATTTTTTGGAAAAGGATATGATTGTGGTGGTTTGTTCCGCCTTTCCCTGGAGGATTTCTGTAATAAAGTCGTGAACCAAATTCATTCTAATGTGAACGAATCTGAGGCTTGGCATTCATGTCTTTGTCACATAAATTTCGGTTGTATGACGCGGCTAGCCAAGATGGATTTAATCCTGAGTTTCACTTTAGCCGAAGGCTCTAAGTGCCATGCGTGTGTGCAAGCTAAGAAACCTCGGAAGCCTCACAAGCTTGCGAAGGAGAGACACCTGGCACCACTAGAGCTCATACATTCAGATCTCTGTGAGATGAATGGTGTGTTGACTAAAGGTGGAAAGAAATACTTCATGACTCTAATTGATGATTCCACTAGATTCTGCTATGTATATTTGTTACCCTACTTTAAAGTCTATAAGGCTGAAGTTGAGAACCAACTTGAGAAGAAAATAAAACGAGTCCGGTTTGATCGTGGTGGAGAGTACTTTTCTAATGAGTTAGATTTATTCTGTGCAGAACATGGTATTATTCATGAGAGGACGCCTCCCTACTCACCCCAGTCAAACAGGGTTGTCGAACGGAAAAACTGTACTCTAACTGATTTGGTTAACGCGATGTTAGATACATCGGGTTTATCCTAGGCATGGTGGGGGGAGGCTGTATTGACATCATGTCATGTCCTGAATAAAGTTCTCACAAAGAATGATGAGACTACTCCCTATGAGCAATGGGAAAAGAAAAGAACTACACTCTCTTACTTACACACGTGGGGCTGTTTGGTGAAAGTCAACGTGTCGATAACCAAAAAGCGCAAGTTGGGACCAAAGACTGTGGATTGTGTTTTTCTTGGCTATGCCAAGCATAGCGTTGGCTATAGATTTCTAGTGGTGAAATCTGATGTACACAACGTGAAGGTCGGTACGATCATGGAGTCTAGGGATGCTACATTCTTCGAGGATATTTTCCCCATGAGAAATATCCAAAGCACTTCTAGACTGGAATCTGATGAGACTCCTGAACCTTCCATTCCGATGGAATATTATGAACATGAAAGTGATGAGAGTTCCACGAAGGATGACGAGGAAGCTCCTGTTAGGAGCAAGAGAGAGAGGATTGCAAAGTCTTTTGGTGATGATTTCCTTGTGTACCTCATGGATGATGACACTCCCAGTTCCATTTCAGAAGCTTATGCATCTCCAGATGCTGCCTACTGGAAGGATGCGGTCCGTAGCGAGATGGATTCCATCTTGGCTAACGGGATATGGGAGATCACTAATCGTCCTTATGGTTGTCAACCATTGGGATGTAAGTGGGTGTTTGATACGTCTCCAACGTATCTATAATTTTTGATTATTTCATGCTATTATATTACCCGTTTTGGATGTTTATGGGCTTTACTTTACACTTTTATATCATTTTTGGGACTAACCTACTAACCGAAGGCCCAGCCCGAATTGCTGTTTTTTTTTTTTGCCTATTTCAGTGTTTCGAAGAAAAGGAATATCAAACGAAGTCCAAACGGAATGAAACCTTCAGGAGTGATCTTTTCGGAACAAACGCAATCCAGGAGACTTGGAGTGGATGTCAAGCTGCAAACGAGGTGGCCACGAGGGTGCCCGGCGTGCCCTAAGGGGGTGGGCGCGCCCCCCACCTCGTGGCCCCTCGTGGCTCCACCGATGTACTTCCTCCATCTATATATACTCCCGTACCCTGAAAACATCCAGGAGCACCACAAAAACCTAATTCCACCGCCGCAACCTTCTGTATCCACGAGATCCCATCTTGGAGCCTTCATAGGTGCTCCGCCAGAGGGGGAATCAACCACGGAGGGCCTCTACATCATCTCCAACCCTCTCCAATGAGTTGTGAGTAGTTTACCACAGACCTTCAGGTCCATAGTTATTAGCTAGATGGCTTATTATCTCTCTTTGAATCTCAATACAAAGTTCTCCTCGATCTTCTTGGAGATCTATTTGATGTAACTCTTTTTGCGGTGTGTTTGTCGAGATTCGATGAATTGTGGGTTTATGATCAAGTTTATCTATGAGAAATATTTGAATCTCCTTTGAATTCTTTTATGTATGATTGGTTATCTTTGCAAGTCTCTTCGAATTATCAGTTTGGTTTGGCCTACTAGATTGATCTTTCTTGCAATGGGAGAAGTGCTTGGCTTTGGGTTCAATCTTGCGGTGTCCTTTCCGGTGATGTTAGGGCAAGCAAAGGCACGTATTGTATTGTTTCCATCGAGGATAAAAAGATGGGGTTTATATCATATTGCATGAGTTTATCCCTCTACATCATGTAATCTTTCTTAATGTGTTACTTTGTTCTTCATGAACTTATAACTATGCACTTCTCTATCAATTGCTCGACAGTAATTTGTTCACCCACCGTAATATTTATGCTATCTTGAGAGAAGCCACTAGTGAAACCTATGGCCCCCGGGTCTATCTTTTATCATATAAGTTTTCCATCTACTTTTATTTGCATCTTTTACTTTCCAATCTATATGATAAAAATACCAAAAATATTTATCTTATCTTATTATCTCTATCAGATCTCACTTTTGCAAGTTACCGTGAAGGGAAGGGATTGACAACCCCTTTATCGCGTTGGTTGCGAGGTTCTTGTTTGTTTGTGTAGGTGCGTGGGACTTTTGAGGAGCCTCCTACTGGATTGATACCTTGGTCCTCAAAAACTGAGGGAAATACTTATGCTACTTTGCTGCATCACCCTTTACTCTTCAAGGGAAAACTAACGCAGTGCTCAAGAGGTAGTAGTGTTCAAGAAGAAGCTTAGGCCCGATGGTACTGTTGAGAAGTACAAGGCTAGGATTGTGGCCAAGGGTTATACCCAGAAAGAAGAAAAGGATTTCTTCGACTCTTACTCACCTGTGGCTAGACTCACAACCATTCGAGTGTTACTCGCTTTGGCTGCCTCGCATGGTCTTCTCGTTCACCAGATGGACGTTAAGACTACTTTCCTTAACGGAGAGCTAGACGAGGAAATTTACATGCAACAGCCAGATGGCTTTGTAGTAAATGGTCAGGAAAGAAAGGTGTGCAAGCTAGTGAAATCCTTGTATGGCCCAAAACAAGTGCCTAAGCAATGGCATGAGAAGTTCAACACTACTCTGACATCTATTGGCTTTGTTGTTAACGAAGCTGATAAACGTGTATACTATCGCGATGGTGGGGGCGACGGAGTTATACTGTGTCTGTATGTCGATGACATACTGATATTTGGGACCCACCTCAAAGTCATTGAGGAGGTCAAGGCTTTTCTGTCTCATAACTTTGAGATGAAAGACCTGAGAGTGGCTGATGTTATCTTGAACACGCTACTAAGAAATTCTAAGGGTGGAATTACACTTTTGCAATCCCACTATGTTGAGAAGATTTTGAGCCATTTTAGATATTCGGACTACAAACCTTCTGTAACACCATATGATTCTAACATGCAGATTCAAAAGTTCGAAGGCACGACTGTGAAGTTCGAAGGCACGACTGTAGATCAATTGAGGTATTCTCGTTGGTTCACTGATGTACCTAGCATGTGCTACTCGTCCTGACATCTCATTTCTTTGTGTGTAAACCGAGGCAGTTTGTTTCAATCCGGAGATGTGCATTGGCATGCTGTTGAGCGAGTGATGCATTCCTTGCAAGGTATTGCGAACTATGGAATTCACTATTCTGGGTACCCGACGATACTTGAGGGGTATAGTGATTCGAATTGGATATCTGATGCTGATGAGATGAAAGCCACAAGTGGACATGTCTTCACACTTGGTGGTGGCGCTGTTTCGTGGAAGTCTTGCAAGCAGTCGATCTTAACCAAATCGACTATGGAAGCAGAACTCGCAACATTAGACATCATGCATCGAAGCAGAATGGCTTCAACAGCTTCTGATGGATTTGCCGGTGGTTCATAAACTAGTGTCAGTTGTCCTTATGAACTGTGACAATCAAACGGTGATTGCCAAGGCTAAGAGTTCAAAGGACAACATAAAATCCATAAAGCACATAAGAATAAGATTGAAGTTTGTCAGAAAATCAAGAAACTTCGGAGTAATAGCATTGAATTATATCCAAACGGCTAAGAATCTGGCAGACCCTTTTACGAAAGGACTATCACGGATTGTGATAGAAAATGCATCGAGGGAGATGGGTATGAGACCCACGTAAGTTGTCATGGGGGTAACCCAACCTATGTGATCGGAGATCCGTGTATTAGGACCTGGGAAAACAATCCAACGGTCAACTCAGGAGAGTATCCTTAATGAACCCACTCCATTGGAGATGCAGTAATACTCTCAATTATGTAAGGCGGGCTGACTTTTGTCTTAATGTGTTCCAAAGCTTGTGTAAGCAAGATGCTAACCTACATAGCATTCTTTGGAGGAACACACCTATATGAGCCCGACTGCTGGTCACAGACTATGAGATTGGGTAATTTATAGCAAGCTCATGAGAAGGTACGGAGTATGACTAGTTAGCTCGACCCGTGGGGTTTAGCCTTCGGCAGCCACGTATCAGCTGACAATAGGCGAAACTTCTGCACGCCAGACTGACAATTCAAGGCATAGTCCATTGTTTAGTTGTGAAGAAGTCTAATCCTGTTGCTCTAGGTGGAAGTTCACAACAGTCTTCATGAATTTCGATATATCAAACATTATGCAGAGCAGTTGACAAACTTATGTGCCTCGAGATCTGGTGGGGGATTGTTGAATCATAGGTGGGCTTTAGGCCCATATGAACAATGATTCCTGGTTAATCTTGAGGCCCATGTATGGAATGGCAGGTGGTGGGAAGTTTAGTCCCACGTTGCTAGTTGAGGAGAGTTGAGACCCCTTTATAAGGGTTGCTCTACCACTTGCCATTGGGAGCTTGGGAAGAGGAGTGGTACATGCGTGCTCCTCCTTCTTCGCCGCCCGCCTCGCCACGCCTCGTCACGATGTGCGCGCGCCGCTGGTTGCGGGAATGAGCCGAGTCGGAGCTTATTTTTGCCGCCCAGGAACGAATTAATTAATCAGGGATTAATTAACGAGTCGCTAACAGATGCGCCACTGTCCGAGACGTTGACAGTGGGCTGGTTGCGTTCCCGGGATTCGTGACTCCGTTCGTGCGTGTGCGAGTGCGTCGACTCGGTCATGGGCTTCCGCCCAGGTCCACGACTTTCTACCCGACGGACTATATAAGAAGGCCCTGGTCACTGGAGTGACCTAGTTCAGTCCACTCACTCCCTCTCGCGTAACCTAGCCGTCATTTACTGTTTCTTGCTCCGTGCTTCCTCCGGTGACCCCATCCCGACGACCGCGTGCACGGTTGGTCGGGAGAGCAGGTGCCTCCGGAACCCTGTCGTTCGAGATCCTGCCCGGGAGGTCGGCAATAAGGTTTTTGGGGAGCGTCTCGACGCGACTGCTCCCGGTCCGTCCCCAACTCCGTCCGCCTTTGCTTCCACTACTTCCCCTGCATCGACACCATAGTCGACGACGCCGCCGCCAAGAAGAAGGCCACGGATGACGCCGAGGCTACTGATGCCTCCGCCGCATTGGCCTGGCCAACCGGAGGGTATGATCTGTTCATCCCTCATTTGCCCGTGCTTGTGCTAGTCGTATATGTGCTGCTCATAGATGGTATGCTTCTATGTTATGTGCGTGCTAGTATGCTTAGGAATCGGTATGAGATGCATTTCGTATTTGCCATGCTTACTGTTTACTCGTGGATTAGTCTAATCGGAAAAGTGCTAATATTTGCAACAGCAAGGATGGCGTTGTAGCTCGTATGGAACAACATGACCTCGAAGCACAATGTTTCTGAGCAGAAGTAATCTTCGTCCCCGAAGATCCCCACTAGCTCTACTTGTCCAAGGGGTTGCGCCTTTCTGCCGGGCACAAACCCGTGGAAGCCGATGGATGTCGGGCTTAGACGAGACTTGAAAATTCGCATCTTCGCCAGGGTGTCAGGGAAGATCATGTTAATCCCGGTGCCCCCGTCCATGACGACTCAGGGAGGCGGAAACCGTCGACAATCACTACCAGCAGAGCAAAGTTCACTGGTTGAGTCACATAGGCCGGGTGGTCGATGCAATCGAAGGTGACGGTGCTGTAGGACCAATCCAGGAACTCTGTAGAGTCCGGTTGGGCTTAGCGCGTGAGCTTGCGTATCGACTGCCCTAAAGATCATGTGTACATTGTACAATTGGGCGGGCTGGTGGGTTGATGAAAATCCGGCTATTCTCTCTTCTATAAAGTTAAGGTACGCCATTGGCGTACTCTTAAAAGAAATCCAGCTATTCACTGAGGGGGTTGTTGCTGTTGATATATCAAGTACTCCCTCCGATCCAAATTAAGTGTCACGGTTTTGAACTAAGGGTTGCCTTAGTTCAAAACTACACTTATTTTGGAGTGGAGGGAGTAGAATTTAATCGGTGACAGTAGAAGAGGACTTTCGACGCAGAAACTTATTTAGACTGAATGAATCAAACCCGCGTCTACAAACAAAAGCTGAGGTATCTAAACTAGTAGGACAAAGATACCAAGAAGAACATTCCACATCCACATCTTGCTCTTCAGCGGACAGCTCCTCATTCAAGTTGGCACACGTTTTTACAGTCAAGTACTTCAGGGCTTGGATCTGAGCAATAAAATAAGGTCAGATTTGTCCAGTTGTCCAAGATGCAAATTTTAGGATATATGTAACTACTGACCATCTGGCTCTCACATGCATCCCCAGTGATCCATGTACCATTTCAGATTCAAAAATCATTTGATCCTAATAACTATGCTCCTTATTATTATTTTTCCTCTCGAAGGAAACAAGCAAGAGATGGGTTACCCCACGACATGCCCTTTCAACTGACTCCCTGTTTATGCAGACAACTTGTGATAACACGAACAGCTAACAGTTAACCATGACACCTTGAGTTTGCTGATTTTCCATGATCACTAAATAGTTGATACCTCCGAATTTTCTATCATGATAGCGTGATTGCACTCAGAGTAGACCAGGTGCAGATACAAAGAAATACAGTACAAGAAAACAAAGTACAGGTACATCCAGCTTGTTTTAAAAAAAGGATTTACAATCAGCTTGCTGATCACTAAGCCATCATAGCAGGAGTGACAAGGGACCAAGGTTCATAAGTGCAACTTCATTGTGCGATCGCTGGCTCAATCATTCCACATGGAGCAATATTGATTCTCTGAAGTGCTAGCACAGGTGACATACTTAAGAGCTAAGATCACGGCACCACAGAAATAATTTGAATCACTTTGTAGTTTGTACATTGATGCCCATCTAAGCAAGCAGCTATAATCAGTCGTAGCCCCACATGAATCAATCAACATATCACCATTTCGGAATCTCGATCACTTGCTAGTACTAGTACCTACTCACAAATAAAACAGACACCACAGCTCTCATATCAGTACTATATCACATGGCCTGTCTACTAGGGTCTGCACGGAGCAGAAGCGAATTGTACACACCCTACAGCAAAGCACTGGCGCCCAACACATGCGAAAAGAAGGGCGTGTAAAAATGGAATTAATGGAGAATAGGCATACGTTCATGGCCTCCTTCCTTTACAACGACGATTTCAGATCACGGACAATTAACGAATCACGGACCTGGCGGGACGAGCAAGGAGCAGAGCAGGCGGCCAGGCGGTCAGGTCAGGTGAGGGGCGTGGAGGAGGACACCTCGGCCCTGTCGAGCCGCCGCAGCTGCCAGGCGCGCAGCGCCAGGAACGCGCCGAGGACGACCTGCATTGCCACGGCGACGCCGGCGAAGGCGATCCCGAGCCTCTCGCCGAAGTTGAGCCGCGGAGGGGGCGGGGGCGGGCGGTGGTGGTGGTGGTGCGGGTGCGGGTGGTGCGGCGGCGGGGGGGCGCTGTCGGAGTCGGACGCGACCCGCCGCGGCGGCGCGTGGAGCGGGGCGGGGCTCGACGGCGGAGGCGAGGCGGCGAAGGAGAGGGACGGGGAGGAGGAGAGGAGGAGGAAGGGCAGGAGGAGTGTCAAGGTCGCGGCTCGGCGGGGCGGCCGTGGTGCGGTTGACGCCATGGGGGCGTTGGCGGCATACAGGTGGAGGCGAGGCGAGGCGAGGCAACAAATCTGGCGGGGACTGTGGCGAGAGAGAGAGAGAGAGAGAGAGAGAGAGAGAGAGAAGTGTAGAGGGAGGAGGGGAGGAGGAACCGGAGGAGACGGAGAGGAGCTGTGGGAGGCTGGCGGAAGCTGGACGCGTGTGGCTGTGTCCCACTGCTCGCTCGCTTTGTGTTCGGGGGACGCGACGGCGACGGACGGGGGTGGCGGTTGCGTGGCGTGTCCCGGGGGTCGGGCCGCGGACAGCCACTCGCTCGCTCCTCTGTCTGCAATCAACAACAACGTTACGGCAGGTAGTCAGGTTACCGCCAGCGGGGCGTAATAATTGGGGAGACGCAGACAGCTTGACCCCAAGCAAGACGCGTCAAGGCCGGGGCACGGGACCTCGCTCGCTGTTCCGTATAGGTTAGGGCTTTCCCGCTATGGAAGTCGCTACTGTTTTTTGTCGATTCAAGTCACGGCCTCGTTCGTCTTTGCTAATGTTTGGCACGAGGCTAGGGTTTGGCTGGCTCAAGGAGTTGCACACTGCACGTTGTTGTGTTGATTTTTTGGTGTCTAAAGTCACGTTCTATTTTGTTCTTGCAAAATGTTTGGCAGAGTAGGACTAGGAAAGTGTGGTCGCGAAGAGCCAGACTAGCATGACAAAGACGGTGCTGTATGAACCAAGTCAGGTTCCTTGTGGAGTGTTGAGGCGGCAAGAGTAATCTGCATAGAGGAGAGGCGTTGAGCTCAAAAAATTGATTAGCACTATGAATAATAATAATAATAAAGAAAATGAGCGAACATAAGCCTTTTCTTGACAGTCTGGCGAAGCTTTGTTAATGGAAAACATTTAAAATCCACCGGATGATTTCTTGGAAAACATTTAAAATCCACCGGATGATTTCTTCTCTCCGCAAGCCGCCTCGGTTGGTCGATACGTGTCCCGTTGGACCGAAGCACCGCCCATCCCGCACCTTATCTTCTTTGCAAACGAGTCATCCTCATCCTCTGCCTGATCCCCTTTCTCTCCCATCCCCTAAGAGCTCCGCTCTGTCCTTGACCTCTCCATCCCGGTTAGGGAGCTGCTACTGCTATGAAGGGCCGCCGGCATTGCAGCCGTCGACGGTGACACAGGGCGGCGCCGCGCATACTGATTCTCATGGCGTGGGCTGCGATACCAAGAGGTCCCGCGGGGTGCTGCAGCGACGATGTCGCAAGGCGGCGCCGCGGACTGCACATGCTGCAATCCGGAGGCCCAAGAGAGGAGCTTGGCAACATCAACCAGTTCGATTCGCGCGACAGCACGGTGATGTAGGCCGCCCGATGGACTGCAACAGTCTGTGAAGCAAAGGGGGGCTCGCCGTCGTTGATGAAGCATCGCCAAGGTGGGGGGAGGGGCGGAGCTGCAATGAAGCGCGGGGGTCGTTGGAGCGCCACCGAAGCTGCAATGAAGCTCCGCGGGGGATGGTGCGTTGAAGCTTCGCCGGAGCTACAATGGAGCACCATCGAGTGATGTTGGTGTTGCCACATAGCTGCTGCCATGGACTGTTGCGTCGCATCCATCATCGTCGCTGCCGCTGTGATGTAGCACACGTCGTCGGTCCTGTGCTGCATTGCAGCCCTCACTGGCGTTGCTACCGTGGGCGGTGTGGCTGTTGCTACAAGGTCCGACGCGAAACATATGATTGCGCCGTGGTGGACTGAGCGATCGAGGACGCCGCTGCGTTTGCTGGGGGAAGAAGAAAGTGATGGATCATTGACCGCATCCAATGACTCGAGAGGGTGGATCGGACGGCTGCCAACCCGACTGATTTCAAAGCATGCTTGGCAGATTGTGAGCTTCAACATTCGAGTTCCAAATTCATGAACTATGTTGCCGGTTGTAAAAACTGCCGCCTCGTCTATGGTTTCATGGATGATTGCATTATAGCTAGTTGAAATCCCTTACTTGACATCTTATATACCACCACCATGCAATTTGAAGCAATGTGAATCCACTGAACATAAAGATCATCTCAAAAGGGTCATGGCTTCTCTAATAGCAAGTGCTTCAAGTGTCATGAGTTCAGATATATCATTGAGTACGATTGATGCGGAGCATCCCACGTTCATCCCCATGTACACCCCGACTACTCTCCAAGCCCCAAGAGGACATATGACGAGACCGCAAACATACGCCATTGGACACAAGGTACAACCGAGATGACCATGGAGAATCAAAGGACCAAGGCCAAGCATGGAAGAGGAGAAGGAAGAAGAGTCATTACACACAGGCCCGGACATCGGCCCGGCCGGACATCCGCCCTTCCATAAGCCGGACATTCGGCCACAGCCCGGACATTTGGCGCCCATCATAGAACACGTCCAGAAGCTGAACCCCGTCAGCCCGGACATCCGGCGAGAGGCCCGGACATCCGGCTCTTCCCGAGCCGCCGGACATCCGCCCCCCAGCCTGGACATCCGGACCCCGCCTGTCCAGAGAGCAACCGTGGGCACCCAGGCCAGCCCGGATATCCGGCCTCCCAGCCCGGACATCCAGCCCTTC
Organism: Aegilops speltoides; assembly: GCA_021437245.1. Taxonomy (NCBI): domain Eukaryota; kingdom Viridiplantae; phylum Streptophyta; class Magnoliopsida; order Poales; family Poaceae; genus Aegilops; species Aegilops speltoides. Next base: position 375,220,751 of record CM038142.1, read on the forward strand.
GCGATGCCCCGGACATCCAACCCGGCCGGACATCCAAGCACTGCTGTCTTGTGCAGAGAACGGGCCAAGGGCCCATGTATCCCTCTCACTTACCCCTTCGTGGGCTAGCACTATATATACTCTCCCACCTCCTCCTAGTTAGGGTTAGCAAAGGATTAGCTCATTTGAGATAGAGCTTTGCTCATCCATACGGATCTCCTCCTCGTGAGAGACCGCGGCCTCTTCGGAGAAGATCCACCATGGATTGAAGACCCCTTTACGGGAAGATCCCTCGTGGATTCAAGACCTCCTCTTGGATTTGAGCTACCGCCACTTGTATCGTCCTTTGTTGGATTTGGACCGTGAATCTCTTTGTGTTCCTTGGATCTAGCACATGTGTGATCATATTCGTGTTGGTTGAGTGTTTCTCTCATTCTCCCCGTGATTTCCCTCGTGTTCTTCCGCGAGTTCTTCGTGTTCCTCGTAGGGATCCTCTCCAAACGTGAAAGATCGGCCCCTAGGGTTCCGCCCTACATCATCTTGGTATCATGAGCCACGTTGATCACGTTTTTGGAGCCCCTACCCCGTGTTTTCTAGCTTGATTTTGTTGTTTTCGTCCTAAATCCGAAAATCCCCACCAAAAATAGCCCCTAAATTTTTTTGTGATTTGTTGGTTTGATGATGTTTTGTTGATTTTGATCCATGGATTCGCTTGGTTTCGAGTGGATCTAGCATCTCCCCAAGTTTCCCCACTTTCCATCCACGAAATCCATCAAATTTTGCCTCCGAAATCATCAATTTCTGCCCCAAAATCGAGTTCCTCGAGTTCATCTTCGGATTTGGAGCCCGGACATCCGGCCATCCCGGAAATCCGGCCATTAGCCCGGACATCCGGCTCCTGGAGTGCATTTTCGCACAATTTTCTGGACATCAGGTCCCGGACATCCGGCCAAACCCCTGGATGTCCGCCCGCTGTCATTTCAGCCTTCGGTGTTTCACTGTTTTGCCCATAACTTTCACAGCCGGAGTTCGATTTTCGTGTTCTTTAGCTCGTTGAGTAGATATTGACACCTCCCATCCATATAGATAGGTTGCAACACCATTTGACTCCATCAAATTTTCCAAAATTTGGAAAGTTTGCCTAGGCCCTCCACCATATCATCCGCTACACCACCACCGACTTCCGCAACCTAACCCATTTTGCTTGCCATAGCATTAGTGGTTGCTTGAGTAGTGATTTGAGTCTCCTAAGGTGTTTCGGCTACTTAGGGACGGTTACTTCTTCATCAACCACCACGACCATTTCCGCATAACCTTGCCCACCATACACTTCCGACAACCCAACTTAACCCAATTTTGAGTTGTGGCTTGTGTCTCCTAAGGTGTTTAGGCTACTTAGGGACGACAACTTCAACTTCGACACGTGTATAGTCCATCATTCCACTTCCGCATTGCCAAATGCACACAACCACCGCTTTCCGCTACCACCATTTTAACATTTGACGTTTGAGATTTTGAGTTCGCGGTTTTTCTGTTTCCTAAGGTGTTTCGGCTACTTAGGGACGAGTCTCCATCATCTTGGTTTCTACATCAAGAACACCGCCACTCATCATGGCCTCGAGGTCGTCATCGACTTTGACCACTTCACCATCATCCGTCCGTGGCGTACATATGAGAAACCGTCGACGGTAACCTCCATATCATCTTGGTATCGTGGTATCCCTCCATTGTATATTCCCCTTGCCATTGCATTGTTAACCCCTAGCCCATTTTGCGTTACTTGCCTATTGAGACTAGCCAGTTGAGTATTGCCGGCAACGTTACTTGTGCACATTAGTGATCATACTTCCCATAGCATACATACCATATCATCGTGGTGCATATATTGGTATCATATCTTGTGTCACAAGTTTGTTCCCGCATATACACAATTGCTATCTTGGTTTGTGCATTGTGCAAAAGTGGCCAAAAAAGCTTTTAAGCAAAAGAAAGATAGAGCAAAGAGCTTGTAAGCAAGTGCCATAGCATCATACCACATTGCACATAAGATTGTCATATCCAATCATCTTGGATCATCTTGAGAGAAACACTAGGAACCATACATACATAGCATACTTGGGATAGAAAGTTTATCCATTTTGCATATCATAGGTTGTGCACAAGTGTCGTATCCGCCTATAGAGAAATCATGCTAGCGACTCACTTGAGTTGTGCAACACGAGAGTTTTCCGTGGATTCCACATTTTGTGCTCATTCCTTGGTTGCACGACCCCATTTATCTATCTGTGTGTGCGTTTCTGTGTGCCATCCATATTGCTATTGGTCTACTTGTTTCACTTGCGAATTTGTGAATCTTTTTCAACAATATTGACTCTTGCTAACATTTTGCATTAAATTTGTGTGCCACTATCCTCACAAAGCTCCACCATAAGCCTTACTTGTGTAGGTGTGAGAACCAACAAGAATTGGTACCAATTGTGCTATTTCCTTGTTACACATTTGAGTGATCATTGATCCATCTTCAACATTGGTCAAGGTACATTTGGTATAGTTCTTCTCTTTCTCCCACTCATATTTGCTCGAGTCTTGTGATGGATAGGCAAGGCATTTCCTCTCCAGTCTACGACAACAACGACGGCATGAACAACTACATCTCCAAAGCGTCCATCTTCGATCTACAACGACAAATGCAAGGTGCACAATCAAGATTGCGAGAGCGTATCGAGAACATCTTCATTGACATTCGTCACTCCGAAGCAAGGAAAAGGGACTACATCGACAAGAAGGTTTCCGCACATAAAGAGGAGCAAGATGCAAGGATGGAGGAGATTAGAGCCTTGATCAAGTCTTCTTCCCCTTCATCATCTTCAAGGCGGCGACATTCAAGCCACAAGTCTTCGGAGTGCGAAAAAGATGCAAGTGCAAATCGTCCTCATCCACATCTACATGGCGACCACCATCATGTTCGTTACCCACATCGTCATGAAGGTCAAGTCACCTCCAAGCATCATGTGCACGATGACGACGAACGCCTTCGAGCTCAAGCACGACAACGACATCATCATCATGAAGATGCTCCACAAGCGCAAATGCACAAGTCCCAACAAGCCCTACTTCATGCCAAGTCGAAGCGTCATGAGCAAAAGAGAAGACCGTGAGACGACCACCACAAGATGGTGCTACAGCTGCAACAACCACTTCTGCATTTTCGCCAAGTGCTATCAAGGCATCTTCGCCTTTGGATGTACGGCATCTTCGCCTACTTCCCACGAGTACGCCTACAACGACTTCATCAAGTCCAAGGCGACCACCTACAAGTGAGGGCGACAATTTGTCACACCCTGATTTTCATGCCACAACACTTAAGTCAATAAATAATTCTAAAATGTGGTTTGACAAAAACTTTTGAGTGTTTTGTCTTTGCTTTGATTAAATGGTTGACTGTTGTTTGCAAGTGCTCTAAAAATAAAATAAATCCTCCAACTCCTATACTTCATCTCCTTGCTCCAAACTCTTGAACCAATGATCATGCCATGTGTATAGGACATAAAAATTAATTTCTTACAAAAATAATTTGGCCAAATAGTATTTTCAAAAATTAGTTTTCCAAAAACCCTTGAATTGAGGTTTGCACTGCAAGTACTTAATTAAGGGCAGTAAAATCTTTCCAAAAATATATTTGACTCCTATTAGATATAGGATACCCAGAAACCACAAAAATATAATTTCAAAGGTTATTTTACTATTTTATTTAAAAGCTTTGTCTTAAGGGCAGAAATGGTCTTTAATAGGGAAAAATTATTTTATTGTTTCACAAATATTTGACAAACATCAGGGAAACTAAGTGGACATATCTTGTCCATATAGAAGAGTTTCAACACATGGTCATGTTCAAAATATTGGTCAAATCCTTCAAAAACCCTTTCTGGATATTTCAAGCTTTTGAAGTATTTACAAAGGAAATATTCTCCAAAAATTCCAAGAAAATTCTAGCATGTCACATATGACATGTTTGATGATCTTGCCAAGTATCATGTCATGGAGAACAGTATAACCCAATGAAACCCTCTCAAGACTACTTCTGTCCTTTTTCTAGTTTGAACAACTTTGCACTGTCAAACATGTCCAAATGCTCTCAAACTTGGTGCCCATTCTCAAATGGTGTAATAATGCATCTAGACCAAATGGCACAAGTTGGAGAGAATGTTATGTTGATCAAAGTACCCCAAAACCCTCTCTGACCAGAATCAAATTTGTACTGCCAACTTTTTCTCCTTGACCCCAACTTTTGTGAGCATGTTCACATGACCAAATGAGGCCACTACACCAAGTGGTGCATCAAGGAGAATTGATTTGCATGACTAAATCTTGGTAAAGCCATTTCTGCTAATTTCTAGGGTTTACCAAAGTTACATTGGCTACTTTGCCCAAATGAGCTCAAACTTGGTGGAACACCCTACTTCTATGTGCCATTCCGTCCTGTTAATTCTCCTGGCAATTTGAATTAATTTTCTTGCCCAAACCAACAACAAACACCTTCTGCCATTTTTCCAAAATCATCATTTTGACCACTTCCACTCTTCTCCATGGCCTCTACTTTTACCACAACCTCTCCTAGTCCCCCTCTAGTACCTGGACGCTTTCATGCCCAAGGAAGCAACGATGGAGGGGGGGAGAACTCCATTTTTCTTCCCTGGACAGAAGTTTTCCCTCTCTCTCTCTCGACCCCACCTCTCCTCTACTGGTTCCCCAAGGCATCCAATGCCATTTCCACTTTGTTTACTCCCTCCCAGAGCCCCCAGACGCAAGTGGGCGCGTGAGGACGCGAAGAAAAGCCGCGGGTGCCGGCCATTTGCGCGCTCTGGAGCACGTCAGCGTGCTCCCGACCGTTGACACGGCACTCCCGACCACGTCGAGCCTCCCCCTCGCGCCAGTCGAGGTGCCTCGACGTCCGCAACACGCTACGCGGTCGGGCCCCTCCTCTCTCCTCCTCCCTGCGCCTCCGCGCTAGCAAACAGAGGCCGCCCGAGCGCGCCAATGGTGCGGCTCACACGCGCGCGTCTCTGACCTCTCCCCACTCCCTCTCTCTATCCCTCTTGACGTAGTCGACGTCCAGGAACACCCCAGACACCACACCCTCTTCCCCCGAGCCCTGCAGCGACGAGCAGGAGCCCACCGGCGCACGAGTCCACGGCACCCCACCGTTCGCCTATTTAAAGGCCTCCCCGAGCCCTCTCTCTACTCCTTTGGCCCTCTCTCCCTCCCAGCAACCGTCTGGACAACTCATTCTTCCTCCCATGCCCTCTGTCTACCTCCATGGCCGGAGCAGTGCCGCCGGCCTCCACCTAAATTCAGCCAAGCCTGAGCTCTTCTCCCTCTCCTCTCTCCACCAGCAGGCTCCCCTGAGCAAGGCGGAGCTCCCACGCTCTTTCCCTCGTCCGGGGACGCACCGTAGCGCCCTGCCCAATCTCGCCCGATGCCACCGTCCGCCGGCATCCAAGCCGCCGTCGCCTCGACCATCCCCGGCAGCCGTGGCATACACGAATGGATGCAGCATTTGACGCCGAGCTCATCCATAGCCAGAGCGTCGCCAGAGGTGCTCCGTAGCGCCGGTAGTCGTCGTCGGGGCTCTCTGCTCCCTCGGCCAGGCGAGCGCGCGGGAGGTTGAGGACGATCCTGCAGGCGAGCCCCGCTCGTCAGTGGCTCAGCCACCGGGCCACGCTGGCAAGTGGAGGCGCGTTCAGCTTCTCCCGCGTCCCAGCAGCGAAGGCGTACTCCGCCTGGGCACCTTCGACGTCGCCTGTCGCCAGCGCAGCAGAGCCGCTGGGCCGGCCCACGGCTATCTCTCGCCGGTGCGCAGGATAAGGGTAATGCCTTATATTTCTTTTTATTCTTTTCCAGTGAGTTTCTAAAATCCATAAATAATTCAAATTAACTCCAAATTTGATGATTCAAATTTCTAGTAGTTCCTAAAATCATTCCCTATCACATGGTCCTATTTGCACATTTTTCCAGAATCATTTCCTTCACAAATATTTATCAAATCCTGTTTTTCCATTTTTATGATGAACTTTAGAAAATCACAGAGAGCTCAAAATTGATCCAAATGCCATGATTCAAATTCCTAGATGATTCTAAGTTCATAACTTAGTTTATGAACATTTTTATTAATACTTTCTGTACCCCACAATATAATGAGCCATTTCTTCCTATTTGTCAACTTTGCAAATTCATAGGGAATTCATTTGAACTCCAAATCCAGTGAAACCAATTCCTAGATGCTTCTAAAATCATCCTTTGTTAAATGGGTGCCTTTGCTCATTTTTCAAAAATATATTTCTGTACATTTCTTGCAAACCCAATAATCCCTTGATTCCATCATATTGAAATGTTCAGAGATGTCCATTGACCAGATCCTAATGAAACCACTTTGGTCATCCCTCATATGACCAGAGGTATCCCAGAAAAGTCCAACTCATATTTTTAGAGCACTTTTATTTCCCGCCTTGTTGTGTTGCTTATTATGCTTGCTTTCGACGATAGTTGACGAAGTAGACGGAATGCTCAGAGTTGGACCAGAGATATTTGAAGACCTCGAAGACTTTGTTACAACAGGCAAGCAGCCCTTTGACCATGTCTATGAAACCCTTTTTATGCATGTCATATAGCTCTTTATTATTGTTGCATCGAAATCATGATGAGATGGTGAACCACGTGGGTTGGTTGCCTCGGTTACTTCCTCGTTGATACTTGCATTGTGCATGGCCCTACCTTCTTATGAGGGTTATGCCGGTGGGAGTAGATAGGATGCTAAAGTAGATGCTACGCAAAAAGGAATGGGTATGTGCATGATGAAGGAGGCAAAGTACTTTCAAAGGACTTTTCGAAAACCCCGTCGGGTGCCACTTATGCCCGAGGGAGATGATGAGATGGGTAACCACTTGATGACGAAGTGGTGTACCGAGGAAAGTGTGTGTTGTTTTCAAAACGGATTGGTCGAAGTTGCGACCGTTATTCCAACCTTACATGCGCAACCACTCTACCCTTATATGGGAAAGGGCATTATTGAGTACCTAGACCGATACTAGCTTGGGGCCTGCATTACTAGTGACGGGAGAGTTGTTGGTGCGCTCTCTCGGGACGGGGTCGTGCCAGGTAGGGTGGCCATGACCATTTTTATGGGGCACCGAACACACCGTTGGTACCCCGTGCCAGTGGTATGTGATGAATATGGGAGCAAGGCTCCACAGAAATGTTATGTGAAATGTTGGGCACGGGGGTCACTGCCAATCGAGTGGACTCCATGTTAGTGTCGTCTAGGGAAAGGTAGTGATCGGTGCTTACCGGGTACTTGAGGTACCGCATGGTCGTGGTGACACGGAAGTTCCCGGATCTTGTGGGTACAGTGTGTAACCTCTGCAGAGTGTAAAACTATTCGAATAGCCGTGTCCACGGTCAAGGACAGTTGGGTAACCGCTCTTGGGCTACGTCCACTTGTTTACCAACCAAGTGTGTGTGTTGATAAAATGACTTGGGTCAAGTCAAGGGACTTGACATGATTGAGATGGGTTGGTGCCCACTCTATTTACGTTAGATGGGTTGGTGCCCTCTCTATTTATGTTGATATCTGTAACATGTCCTCATGGTTACTTGAATTCTCTTGATGCATGTCTTACCAAGTTGTTGAACATGCCATTGCACTCAAAACTAGCTTTCTGCAAAATTTACCTATATCATGCATTGTTGTACCTTGAACCAAAACATGGGTTGCTTAAGTAGTACATTCAAAGTACTCATTGGCTTGCCCTTGGTTATTTTATTGGCGGGCATGAAAGAACAGGATGTGATGAAGAACATTTCGGATTGAACATGCGAGCTAGGGCGCTTCGGTCGGAATGTCCAGTAGGGCTAAGGCGGATGGCATGGGTCCAAGTTATCGGCGAAGATTTCGCTGCGATGATATACTCAAGACTTGACCATAATGGTCCTACTTGTGTAAAACGGTATGTAAGGATGTAAGACTCTTGTTATTCAGCTTCGTGTGTTTCGGTGAGCATTGATCTCGGGATCATTTGACACGCGTGCATTCGATGATCCGACTTATGACTTGGGGTCCCCACAGAGCTGGTATCAGAGCCATCCTGACTGTAGGAAGCCTTAGTTAGCATGGTCGTTAGTTAGGGTAAAGCTATTTTCAAAACTATTACTAGTTTTCAAAACTATCTATACTTCTCTTCCCTTCTCAGTTTTTCGAAAACTAAGGTATACTTTCCTTATTAATCTCTTCCCCTTCAAAACCGTTGGTCGCTAGAACCCTTATGCCCCTGACAATTGGATTCCTTGTAATCCTCGTGGATAATCTAGAAGGAAGAGGCCTTGCCAGACATTCACCCACATCTCCTGAACACAAGATTGGCGACATCACAACAAGACGATACCAACAGAAGATACATCCTCAAGGAATGAGGACCTGAAGATCCAGGAGATGGTGACACCCTTGACACTGCCCCAAGATGATGCAACCTTAGCCTACGATGATCAGGGCATAGGATATGCAAGATCATGATATACATCGCTAATAGAGTAACCCTATCACTACCGTTGTTGTATCGGCAACCACCGGTGGATGAGAACCTAGCCATTTGGTCCGCCTCACCATAGTGAGCAGGAAAACGGTTCTCCTCATCCCCTGCTCTTGGTGTCGATGTTGTCATCAACGTAACCGACAATATGGACCTCTATTACGCATTGATAATGTCATTGCATAAAGGATTACCTACCTGGTACCATCGACGGCTTAGAAGACAAAAAGGGATCATCGTGATTAAGAAGACAATAGAAGACCAAGTCAATGCCAGTTACGAGGAGCCACCTTCACCCCATCACATCAACAAGCGAGAAGTTGTTGAAGACTCTTCAAGCTCAACCGGGATCGTTTCATCAAACAACTACAAGAGACGTAGCAACACCAGAGGAAAACTCAGAAGACTGCATGAGGCACAAGGCACGACAACCGATTCCGAGAACCCCTAGGGTAGGATGAGTCATGTACCCCCTATGCGCAGTCGAGTCCGTATGATAGTCCGAATAGAACCATGATTGTGTGTTGCTTGTTTTTATTTGTTTGTGTTTTGATATAGGTCGCACTTTTGCCCTAGGCGACAAGTATGCGACTATATCACCTTCCTCACCTTGTTTCTTTTGTTTGGCCCTTTTTGGCACTTGTTTGTTCGCACTTGCACTATAGAACCCCCTTTAGGCGTTCCCCTACTCTATGCTACTTTCCCCTCTCATCTCTCTCCTCAACTGAAGACAAGCAAGACAATATGCACCAAGGATTCCACCTCGGCGACCAACAAGTGTTGAAGACTTTTGCTACAGCCTCCTCGACCAAATGCAACTCCGTAGAATTATGTTTAACCCTGAAGATTAGAAACCCATTCCTAGACTCTTCGAGACTTCACGAGATACCCCAGCTCGAAACCTTAACCCTGAGCTTAACCTACGGAATTGCAAGAGAATCTGTTAAGCCTCCGTAACCTTGCTTATCACTGGGTTCATTATGGAACTAGTGGACATAGTGAACGAGCACATTATCATCCTAAGATAGCACCAAAACTGACGATGCCATAGGGAAGACCAATTTGAGGATATAGGATCAAAGGACAATTGACTTGATGAGTTTATGTCAATGACCTTGAGGAATTATTTGAGACTCTTCGGAAGATTATAAGGCTTTCATGTGGGTAGATGGACTTGGAGGGATCATGATTATAGAGTAGCATAGCTTTCATTACCCCTGGATAAATTGGATTTAGTGGGACAATTATGATCGCAAGCTGAAATTCTTGGAAGTATAAGGATTTGACTTAGCCAGGGGATATTGATAGGAGACAGTTGATATTACGTAAATAACTTGGGGGAACATGTAGGAATTCTCGTTGGACAAGAGATTTGGATTTAAGTAGGTGATTCTAGTTGAATATGGATGCTGAGTAGGTCTACATGGTTCGGAGTAAATTGGATTTAGACCGATGATCTCAATCATGATACCATGTTTCTCGGTGGACAATAAACTAGGAGATTGGATTAATTGTCGGAGTTGATTTAGAGTTCTATATAAGCTTGACCTTGGAGTTTACATGACCATGATAATGGAAATTGGTGGACTGACTATAGTAAGGTAGCCTTCCCAGTATTTGTGGATTATAGGGTATTAGAAGATCGTGTGGAACACCATAGAGATTGGATTTGAAGGACTACTGGGTCATGTAATGATTGGTGTAGTTAATGGGTTGTTGGAGTTGATTCATAGGAAGGAAACAAGATATTGGAGTGGCATACGACGTGTTTCCTTAGGATAGTGGTGCTTTATCTTAGACCTTGGAAGAACAGGCTGAGCACTTGGGTTGTCACGTTCAAGCTTAGCGGCTTATATGTTCTACCCATGGATTTTTAGGGGTAGCCATACATATGAGTTTGGGATAGTGACATGTATAGATTTATTAGACCTCCCTTTGGGAGTCATGAGGATAATAATAGCATGAGTGATGATTGGAGCTGACCTACAAGAGTCGATGCTTTCGGGGTATAAGGTTATTTGTTTGAAGGACTAGATAGAACAATTGGCATCTCAGGAACCGTGCTTAAGGATAAAGGTGACAAACGTTCGCTCGCACACTAAAATCCTTGAAACCCTTACGCCCTACCAAGCCACAACATGGTCGGATCCCGACCTTGGGCTTTGGCTCTAGGTCGATAAGACCTTGGCCAATGCTCAACTGTGACCATCCCTAATGCCTCAGCCCACTTTACGTACCCCATAGACTTCATGGAGTGCTTGGGCAAGTTAGTTGTCATCTTTCTTTGATGACATACTTGTCCACCCGAAGACAGAAGAAGAATCACTGAGCTGGTCAAGGGAACATCTGAAGATCGCCATGTCAAGGAGGAAGGACTACACCAACCACCGTCGTCAAGAAGTAAACCTCCGCGTTGAAGACCGTGCATATCTGCAAGCCACTCCTCTCAAAGGCACCGAACATTCCCAAGACAAGGAAGCTTACACCAAGATTCATCGGCCTTCTTCAAGATCACTCCAAGATTTAACAACCCCCTCCGAGATCGCTACGAGACGAAGAGAAGACAGTTACCAGCTGGAGTTACCACCTGACTCGCCCGCTGTGCACAATGTTTTTCCACACGACACAACTCCGGAAGTGTTTTCGACTTCCTAACTAGCCCAATCACTAACAAGGACATCGATCACCGAGCCATTGACCTCCAGTCCAATAAGACCTATCTGAGAGACCATTAGCAACCTGGGTCAGGCAGCACGTCATACACGAAGCTACAACACCGGGTACTTCAAGATTCAATGGAGCACTACAGGCGAAGCAACATGAAGACTTGAAGACTACCCCGGATCAAGTTTCGTATCCCTTTCGCGCCTAGTCTGGGAATCTCGGGGACGAGATTCTTGTAAGGGGGGTAGGTCTGTCACACCCCGATTTTCATGCCACAACACTTAAGTCAATAAATAATGCTAAAATGTGGTTTGACAAAAACTTTTGAGTGTTTTGTCTTTGTTTGATTGAATGGTTGACTGTTGTTTGCAAGTGCTCTAAAAATCAAATAAATCCTCCAACTCCTATACTTCATCTCCTTGCTCCAAACTCTTGAACCAATGATCATGCCATGTGTATAGGACATAAAAATAATTTCTTACAAAAATAATTTGGCCAAATAGTATTTTCAAAAATTAGTTTTCCAAAACCCCCTGAATTGAGGTTTGCACTGCAAGTACTTAATAAAAGGCAGTAAAAATCTTTCCAAAAATATATTTGACTCCTATTAGATATAGGATACCCAGAAAACACAAAAATATAATTTCAAAGGTTATTTTACTATTTTATTTAAAAGCTTTTTCTTAAGGACAGAAATGGTCTTTAATAGGGAACAATTATTTTATTGTTTCAAAAATATTTGACAAAAAGCAGGGAAACTAAGTGGACATATCTTGTCCATATAGAAGAGTTTCAACACATGGTCATGTTCAAAATATTGGTAAAATCCCTCAAAAACCCTTTCTGGATATTTCAAGCTTTTGAAATATTTACAAAGGAAATATTCTCCAAATATTCCAAGAAAATTCTAGCATGTCACATATGACATGTTTGATGATCTTGCCAAGTATCATGTCATGTAGAACAGTATAACTCCATGAAACCCTCTCAAGACTACTTCTGTCCTTTTTCTAGTTTGAGCAACTTTGCACTATCAAACATGTCCAAATGCTCTCAAACTTGGTGCCCATTCTCAAATGGTGTAATAATGCATCTAGACCAAATGGCACAAGTTGGAGAGAATGTTATGTTGATCAAGTACCCCAAAACCCTCTCTGACCAGAATCAAGTTTGAACAAGTTTGTACTGCCAACTTTTTCTCCTTGACCCCAACTTTTGTGAGCATGTTCACATGACCAAATGAGGCCACTACACCAAGTGGTGCATCAAGGAGAATTGATTTGCATGACTAAATCTTGGTAAAGCCATTTCTGCTAATTTCTAGGGTTTACCAAAGTTACATTGGCTACTTTGCCCAAATGAGCTCAAACTTGGTGGAACACCCTACTTCTATGTGCCATTCCATCATGTTAATTCTCATGGAAATTTGAATTAATTTTCTTGCCCAAACCAACAACAAACACCTTCTGCCATTTTTCCAAAATCATCATTTTGACCACTTCCACTCTTCTCCATGGCCTCTACTTTTACCACAACCTCTCCTAGCCCCCCCTCTAGTACCTGGACGCTTTCATGCCCAAGGAAGCAACGATGGAGTGGGGGAGAACTCCATTTTTCTTCCCTGGACAGAAGTTTTCCCTCTCTCTCTCGACCCCACCTCTCCTCTACTGGTTCCCCAAGGCATCCAATGCCATTTCCACTTTGTTTACTCCCTCCCAGAGCCCCCAGACGCAAGTGGGCGCGTGAGGACGCGAAGAAAAGCCGCGGGTGCCGGCCATTAGCGCGCTCTGGAGCACGTCAGCGTGCTCCCGACCGTTGACACGGCACTCCCGACCACCTTGAGCCTCCCTCTCGCGCCAGTCGAGGTGCCTTGAGGTCCGCAACACGCTACGCGGTCGGCCCCCTCCTCTCTCCTCCTCCCTGCGCCTCCGCGCTAGCAAACAGAGGCCGCCCGAGCGCGCCAATGGTGCGGCTCACACGCGCGCGTCTCTGACCTCTCCCCACTCCCTCTCTCTATCCCTCCCGACGTAGTCGACGTCCAGAACACCCTGACACCACGCCCTCTTCCCCAAGCCTGCAGCGGCGAAAGCAGAGCCCACCGCGCCGAGTCCATGGCACCCGCCGTTCGCCTATTTAAAGGCCTCCCGAGCCCTCTCTCTACTCCTTTGGCCCTCTCTCCTCCCAAGCAACCGTCTGGACCAACTCATTCTTCCTCCCATGCCCTCTGTCCACCTCCATGGCCGGGCAAAGGCGGCCTCCACCTAAATTCAGCCGAGCTCGAGCTCTTCTCCCTCTCCTCTCTCCACCAAGAGGCTCCCCGAGCAAGGCGGAGCTCCCACGCTCTTTCCCTCGTCCGGGGGCACTGAAGTAGCCGTGCCCAATCTCGCCCGACGCCACCGTCCGCCGGCATCCAAGCCGCCGTCGCCTCGACCATCCCCGGCAGCCGTGGCATACACGAATGGATGCGGCGTTTGACGGCGAGCTCATCCATAGCCAGAGCGTCGCCGGAGGTGCTCCGTAGCGCCGGCAGTCGTCGTCGGGGCTCTCTGCTCCCTCGTCCAGGCGAGCGCGCGGGAGGTTGAGGACGATCCTGCAGGCGGGCCCCGCTCGTCAGTGGCTCAGCCACCGGGCCACGTTGGCAAGTGGAGGCGCGTTCAGCTTCTCCCGCGTCCCAGCAGCGAAGGCGTACTCCGCCTGGGCGCCTTCGATGTCGCCTGTCGCCAGCACAGCTGAGCCGCTGGGCCGGCCCACGGCTATCTCTCGACGGTGCGTAGGATAAGGGTAATGCCTTATATTTCTTTTTATTCTTTTCCAGTGAGTTTCTAAAATCCATAAATTATTCAAATTAACTCCAAATTTGATGATTCAAATTTCTAGTAGTTCCTAAAATCATTCCCTATCACATGGTGCTATTTGCACATTTTTCCAGAATCATTTCCTTCATAAATATTTATCAAATCCTGTTTTTCCATTTCTGTGATGAACTTTAGAAAATCACAGAGAGCTCAAAATTGATCCAAATGCCATGATTCAAATTCCTAGATGATTCTAAGTTCATAACTTAGTTTATGAACATTTTTATTAATACTTTCTGTACCCCACAATATAATGAGCCATTTCTTCATATTTGTCAACTTTGCAAATTCATAGGGAATTCATTTGAACTCCAAATCCAGTGAAACCAATTCCTAGATGCTTCTAAAATCATCCTTTGTTAAATGGGTGCCTTTGCTCATTTTTCAAAAATATATTTCTATACACTTCTTGCAAACCCAATAATCCCTTGATTCCATCATATTCAAATGTTCAGAGATGTCCATTGACCAGATCCTAATGAAACCACTTTGGTCATCCCTCATATGACCAGAGGTATCCCAGAAAAGTCCAACTCATATTTTTAGAGCACTTTTATTTCCCGCCTTGTTGTGTTGCTTATTATGCTTGCTTTCGATGATAGTTGACGAAGTAGACGGAATGCTCAGAGTTGGACTAGAGATATTTGAAGACCTCGAAGACTTTGTTACAACAGGCAAGCAGCCCTTTGACCATGTCTATGAAACCCTTTTTATGCATGTCATATAGCTCTTTATTATTGTTGCATCGGAATCATGATGAGATGGTGAACCACGTGGGTTGGTTGCCTCGGTTACTTCCTCGTTGATACTTGCATTGTGGATGGACCTACCTTCTTATGAGGGTTATGTCGGTGGGAGTAGATAGGATGCTAAAGTAGATGCTACGCAAAAAGGAACGGGTATGTGCATGATGAAGGAGGCAAAGTATTTTCAAAGGACTTTTCGAAAACCCCGTCGGGTGCCACTTATGCCTGAGGGAGATGATGAGATGGGTAACCACTTGATGACGAAGTGGTGTACCGAGGAAAGTGTGTGTTGTTTTCAAAACGGATTGGTCGAAGTTGCGACCGTTATTCCAACCTTACATGCGCAACCACTCTACCCTTATATGGGAAAGGGCATTATTGAGTACCTAGACCGATACTAGCTTGGGGCCTGCATTACTAGTGACGGAGAGTTGTTGGTGCGCTCTCTCGGGGCGGGTCGTGCTGTAGGGCGGCCATGACCATTTTATGGGGCACCGGACACACCGTTGGTACCTGTGCGGTGGTATGTGATGAATATGGGAGCAAGGCTCCACGAAAATGTTATGTGAAATGTTGGGCACGGGGGTCACTGCCAATCGAGTGGACTCCATGTTAGTGTTGTCTCGGGAAAGGTAGTGATCGGTGCTTACCCGGTACTTGAGGTACCTGCTGGTCGTGGTGACACGGAAGTTCCCGGATCTTGTGGAGTGCAGTGTGCAACCTCTGCAGAGTGTAAAACTATTCGAATAGCCGTGTCCACAGTCAAGGACAGTTGGGTAACCGCTCTTGGGCTACATCCACTTGTTTAGAAACCAAGTGTGTGTGTTGATAAAATGACTTGGGTCAAGTCAAGGGACTTGACATGATTGAGATGGGTTGGTGCCCACTCTATTTATGTTAGATGGGTTGGTGCCCTCTCTATTTATGTTGATATCTGTAACATGTCCTCATGGTTACTTGAATTCTCTTGATGCATGTCTTACCAAGTTGTTGAACATGCCATTGCACTCAAAACTAGCTTTCTGCAAAATTTACCTATATCATGCATTGTTGTACCTTGAACCAAAACATGGGTTGCTTGCGAGTACATTCAAAGTACTCATTGGCTTGCCACTGGTTATTTTATTGGCCAGGCATGAAAGAACATGATGTGATGAAGAACACTTCGGTGACGAACATGCGAGCTAGGACGCTTCCCAGTCAGAATGCCTATAGGGTTAAGGCAGATGGCATGGTCCAAGTTATCGACGAAGATTTCCGCTGCGATGATATACTCAAGACTTGACCATAAGGTCCTACTTGTGTAAAACGGTATGTAAGGATGTAAGACTCTTGTTATTCATCTTCTGTGTGTTCAGTGAGCATTGATCTCTGGGATCACTGTACACTTGCATTCGGTGATCTCGACTTATGAGTCGGGGTCCCCACACATTTCCATCTTCGGAAGCCCCTCAAGGAAGATGGCCGAGCATGGGAAACTCCCTTCGGTCATCGAGACGAGCTACGAGGTGCCACATCATGTGGGCCTCCCACACCAAGAAGGTGACAAGACGGTCGAGCAAGGGCCATCCCCTTCGACTACGGCGACGAGCGCGAACCTCTTCAACAACATGAAGACGGCGCCCATATTGGACTCATACTTCGAGTCAAGCTACACGACCGCACATGGAGACATTTGCACCTACATCTTTCCGACACCCACATATGTCGAGATGCCACATTTGTCATGTGAGGAGAGCCACCACCCCATGAGTGCGATGAGTGCATCCACCATACGTGACATTGAGAGCATTTCCTATGAGAGGAGGGGTGTGACCACCACTAGCCCCACATATGAGAGCATGCCACACATCCTATGTGAGGTTGTGCGCCATTTGAGTGACTCCACCAACCATATGAGTGAGAGCATCTTAGAGGGAGTGAGTGAGCCACAACACTTAGAGAGTGAAGTAGTTGAGAGGGCACGTGAGGCCACTTTGATTTCTACCGACTTAAGCTCTACTCCTAGTGTGTTTTCTTCTTTGGTGCTAGGTCTCCTACATGATGACATGCCTATACTCGACGAGTCCATCCATCCAATGAGAAAACCGATGGCCATGGTGGATAATGATGCACCCCCCACATGGTTCCATCAAGATGAAGATGACAACGAGTGGATCTTCGACACCTCACCTACAACATATGAGCGATACTCCAAAGGTAATATAGGTGATGGTGCTTATCTTGTCCCACTAGTGGACTATCTTGACAATGATTGCTTGCATGATGTTGATCCACCTATTCCCATGCTTCATGCTAGTGCGACTTCTTCATGTCTTGACTTACCTATTTATGATGAATATGATGATGAGCATGTTGAGTTGCCTAGTTGTGATGCTATGCTTCATAGGATATCATGTGAAAATTCTATTGGTCACTTCATGTTTGACAATCCTTTGAACTTGTCATATGCTATGAGTGAGATCTCCCATATTGCATCATTTCAATCTCAACATAGTAACTATGCATGCCCCATTAAAATTAATCCCATTTGCAATTATGGCATAGATGACAAGATGATGGTCATTGGCTTTTGTTTTTCATGTGATGATATTGCCATGCTTCCTTTACATGATTTGCGCAATTCATCTATTATGCCATGCCATGATCACATAGAACCAAATATGCATTGTTTTGGATGTTGTCAATATTCTCCATATGATGTTGCTACTCATGCTCATGAGGAGACCCCCATAGTTTCCTCATACATATTAGGAGATCTTGATGCATTTCAAACTTTGCATGATTCCCATAATTGCGTGCACCATATGCATTCCATGAATAACAATGCTCTAGATATCTCTAATGATGCATTACATCCTTTGAGTCTCCATTATGCCATACATAATAACAAACCTCTCATGAGGGATGACATGTTTCTGTATCACACATCTCATTTATTTGAGCATTGGATATTGTGTGCTAACCAACACAAGTACGTGCGCATCATGATGGATGATGTGTACATATACCACGCACACACAATTTTCCCTTTGTCGTTGTCGGTGTCAAAACCGGCGGATCTCGGGTAGGGGGTCCCGAACTGTGCGTCTAGGCGGATGGTAACAGGAATGAGGGACACGATGTTTTTACCCAGGTTCGGGCCCTCTCGATGGAGGTAAAACCCTACGTCATGCTTGATTAATATTGATGATATGTGTAGTACAAGAGTGGATCTACCATGAGATCAAGGAGGCTAAACCCTAAAGCTAGCCTATGGTATGATTGTTGTAATGTATGTTGTGTCCTACGGACTAAAGTCCTCTGGTTTATATAGACACCGGAGGAGGCTAGGGTTACACAGAGTAGGTTACAATGGTAGGAGATCTACATATGCGTGTCGCCAAGCTTTCCTTCCACGCCAAGGAAAGTCCCATCCGGACACGGACGGAGTCTTCAATCTTGTATCTTCGTAGTCTTGGAGTCCGCGGACGATGATAGTCCGGTTGTCCGGACACCCCTAGTCCAGACTCCTCGGTAGCCCTGAACCAGGCTTCAATGGCGATAAGTCCGACGCGCATAATGTTCGGCATTGCAAGGCGGGTTCCTCCTTGAATAATCCGAGAAGATCATGAACACCAGGATAGTGTCCGGCTCGCAAAATAAATTCCACATTCCACCGTAGAGAGAATAAAATGTACACTAGCTCAATCTGGCGGCGTATTATGCGGCGTGACATCACATCGCTACCGGGCTTTTACTTGAATCGTTTTTACTATACCACCTCAAAGACGTTTAGCTTAAGCGGTTTCTTGGCACGTCTTGTCGGCGTAGATCGTGTTCCCCTTATTCCGGGATTCTCATCAATACGTGCGTGGGTAACCCGACCGTTCCCGTCGCCACGCCTCCTCCATCGAAGGTGAATCCCAAACGGTCACGGAGGCGGCTCTTGGTATTTTTTCCCCTTTATAAGAGGACCAAGGCTCGCTCTTTTTCTTCTTCAATCTCGCATCAAATCTCCTCCTCGCTCCCAGTTCCAACACCCAGAGCCTCAGATTCGTGCGCTTCGGATTCTCAACCATGTCCGGCTCCGACCTCCAGGGCCGGTGGATGCCCTCCTCTGTCACGGAGGAGGACATACTAAAGTTACGCGAGGCCAAGCACCTTGCCTACGAGGTTTCGCACAGGTTGCCCGCCCAAGGGCAGGCCACGCCTGCCCCCGAGCCCGGTGAGTTCGTTGTCTTCGTATCCCACCTCCGTCGGGGTTTAGGCTTCCCGACGGATCCCTTCGTGAGAGGGCTCATGTTCAACTATGGGCTGGACTTTCACGACTTGGCTCCGGAGTCCATCCTCCACATCTCCGCATTCATTATCATCTGCGAAGCCTTCCTCCGCGTCACCCCCACTTCGGCCTGTGGCTGAAGACCTTCAATGTGGAGCCAAAGATGATCGGGGGGCGTCACACGGAATGCAGCGGGGCGGCCATAAGCAAAAAGGCCGATGCCCCATGGCCCGAGGGTTCCTTCCAAGAGGAACTCGGACTGTGGCAACAGGAGTGGTTCTATATCACCACTCCGAAGGGCAGCAAGCAAAAGCCGCCGCCTTCTTTCCACCCGGGACCTCCATGCCGGCTGATGTCATGGGTCAACCAAGGGCTCAGTTGGGGGCCGTCCGAAGACGTGCCCTTATTGCAGGGCCGGATTCGAGACCTCCAGGCAAGGGAGATCAATCTGGTTGTGGTGATGCAGGTTATGCTAATCAGGCATCTTCTGCCCTGCAAACGCCGTCCTCTCCGTCTATGGGAGTTCAACCCGGAGGGACCTCGGATTCTCCAACACTTCATGGGTGTGACACCCATGGAGATGTATAAGTTGTTCTTCGGACCGCAGGTGGCGTGTCCGGAATTGGCCGAGGACGCAGGCCTAAGTCGCAATCGCCCGGATACTCAGGTAAATAGCTCAGTGTCCGGACGTTGCTTTATCTGCTTTTCTAGAGTTCGCCTCGACCCATTACTCTTCATAGGAGTGGGTGGCGCGATCGAGGCGATAAGGTGTCGGCCCCCTCCCAGAGACCGTGACTGGAGCCCGTGGCTGGTCGAGAATGTTGGAGGTCGCGCCCATGGAAAGGAGCGATGGGGAAAATAGAGGAGCTGTTATTTCGCCCAATGGGGCGTCTGAAGAGGGGGGAATCAAAAACCCCTCCTTCCAGGGGGAGAAGAGGACCGCCTCCAAAGATCCGGAGGCCAAAGCCCCTAAGCGGGGGAAGAGATCTTCACCGGGGGGTCCGGCGTCCGGGGAGAATCCGGACGTACAATCATCGCCAAAGGATCAGCCGTCCAGCGAGCCGTGAGTATGAAAAGGGGAGTTAATTAGTAAAGAAATACCTCCATTTGTGCTTCTATGGGTAACCTAAATATTTGTCTTGCAGTTCAGATCTGCGGCCTTCTCAAATGAGTTCATCTTCAGGGGACCTTCTTCCGGAGATGATGGAGAGCGAAACGCCTCCGTCTGCTGCGCCGTCGAGATAAAGCGAGACGAGCTGAAGTAGCTTCACGGAGGGTATCCCGAGTCGGAGGGCGAGAGTTCGGCACCGCTAGTATCCGGCGGGAGAATTTAAGAATCTGCTTGAGGCGTCCATCTCGTAAGATCACCGTGCGTTGATCGTATGGTGATTGGAAGGATTTCGTCCGCCGAGAGCGGATTGCGCAATGCCGCTATGAGTTTGCTGGCGGGGTTTGAGGTATGCGAGAATGACGCACCCTGTTGTCTTTTAACAGTTTTGCACATAAAAATGCGCCC
The DNA here is from genome assembly GCA_021437245.1 of Aegilops speltoides. Classification (NCBI taxonomy): domain Eukaryota; kingdom Viridiplantae; phylum Streptophyta; class Magnoliopsida; order Poales; family Poaceae; genus Aegilops; species Aegilops speltoides. Next base: position 375,241,354 of record CM038142.1, read on the forward strand.
TGTATAGATAGTAGCCCCCGAGACTCGGTTGGTTGTCGAAAACGACAGCGTGCCGAGGATCGAAATCGTAATTAATGAATGCCGCCGTTCCTATGCAGGTGGCGGATAGTCCGGGGGCTAGCCGGACTAGTGGGTTTGCCGAGTTAAATCGGCAACTTGACGTGGCGGATGCGGACATCGCACTTGTCAAACGGCGACTTGACGAGTCGCAAGGTAAATGAGTTCTCCGCAGTCGCTTTATTAAGGGGGTCAAAGCCCTCCTCTGATAAATTTTATGATGTTGTACAGACGGTGCTGCTGCTGTGGAGAGCCTTCGGGCCAAACTTGCTCAAGCTAAGGAGCAAGCCCGAAGGAGTGACGTGGCTGCCTCGAGGGCGGCCGAGGAGTTGAAAGCCGAAAAGGCTGCACACTGCCTAAGCAGGGAAGAGGTGGCGAATTGGCCATGAAAGTAAAGGATGCTGCCGACCGCAATGAGGCTCTTGAAAAGGGCGCTTATCGGAGCGGAAGACTCAAGAAGGCCACCGCGAAGCCAAGGATGCCCGCTCGCAATGCGGGCCATGAAGGAGGAACTGCGTCAGCGGAGATATCGTGGTGGCAAGCCTTTTTCGCTCGTCGCGGTTTATGGATCAAAAGTATGCTCAATTTGGCGGTGTGGAGTCCGGAGGATCCATATATGGACTTAGCTGCAAGTGCGGTGATGCCGTTGAGCAATTCCGGAGCCGGAGGATCACAAGGCGGAAGAGCTATATTGGTCTCAATTCCATAGTCCGGATCGCTCACTTTCGTTGTGAGACCGGTTGGCGAATGGGCGAGCTAAATAGATTGTCCGGACTTGCCATGGTCGACATCGTGGCCCATGTGCGGCTAGAGAGGCCCAAGGTGACGAGCTACGTCTTCTTTATAGCAATTCCTTGGAGCGGCCGCATATCAAGGAGATGAAGCGGTCGGCTGCATCGAGGGCGCGGATGGCTCTTGCCAGCGTGAAGGCGCATTGGGCGGAGATGGATGCCACGCTGTTGCCGCCCAGGGCTCGGATGAAAACCGGCTCCCCGCCGAGCACTATTTCGGGGAAGTTATGCGTGGCGCTCGTGTAATAGAGTCGCAGTGCTCAAAAAATGTCACGTTCAAGTGAACATTTTAGCTTGTAAAACGATGATTATGCTATAACTGCTTTTTATACTTGTGCGTCCCAAGTAGTGAAACTTCTCCTGTGCGGCCGTTTACGTATACGTTTGTATAACTTGAAAGATTGCAGTCTTCGGCTTCAGCCCCCACGCACAAGGTGCGGGGGTGTTCGCAAAAATAGCGCGTTTTCACACTTAATCCAACGTCTTGGTCCTGTTAAGGAGGTGGTAGCGTAGCGAACGAGGCAATCCGGACTATAATGCTTTATCACTTTCACTTAGCCAGTGGAGCTCGAGGGTGGGGCTACGATATAGCCCCAGGGCACCGCACTTCTCGATTTGGGCGCGTGTGTGCTGACCGAAAGCGGTCCTTCATCAAAGCGAAATTCTAAACATTACGGTAGTCGATCGAGTGGTTGACCGGTCTCTCAGTATCATGACGATCGATTTTCGGCTTTCTCTCTTGAGGTGCTCGCCAAATTAACCGGGCACAATCGCGATACTTCTCACGGTGCCGCGTTAGCGATGATCTGGCGTAAGGCAGCAAAACAGGAGCCGGAAAACCCAACATTTGACCAAAGACATGATTCGAGCTGATGCATATAATGCCTAACTCGAGACGCGAACACTCCCTAAGGTGTTCGGTCTTTATAATAATGGGCAAAACAATGCCCTAAGCCCCTAGTGTCCAGGTACGGGCATGGTCTTCTGACACGGCCGATGCCAAAACGTCAGGCTCCGCTTTGGTTATAGGAAGAAACCAAGGGAGAATAACAACAAGAGACAGTAAAAAAGGTTTACGCAGGTCTTAATCTAAAAGAATCCTCTGCGGGTCCCCTCGCGTCTGCGCCTGTGTCTCCGTTGCGCCGTTATCCTGGACGGGTACGCACGTTGTTCATCCGCGGTTGTTTGTGCGCGCAGCCCCCTGTGAGGAGGTATGCGGCTAGGGAGCCCCTAGCCTGCTGAAGCCGGACTCGTCTATCCGAGTCCGGGGTCTTTAAGTGACCCTCGCACTGAAATGACGCCACGCGGACCGGGCATCTTGAGTGTAAGAGACGCGTAATGCGGTATGGCATTGAAGCGGACAAAAGCCTTTCGTCCCAAGAGTGCTTGATATCCACTTTTAAATGGGATGATGTGAAAAACTAATTTTTCACGTCGAAAATTGTTCGGTGATCCGAACACGACTTCTAGTAATATGGAGCCTGTGCACTTGGCGTAAGGGCCTGGCGTCACTCCTTTGAAGGAAGTGTGGCTGTGTCGAATTTTGGTAGGGTCTATCCCCATCTGACGGATTGTGTTTGAATACAGCAGGTTTAAGTCGCTGCCTCCGTCCATTAGGACTTTAGTAAATTGTAGTCCATCTATTATGGGATTCAATATCGAGTCCGTCCAGCGCTTCGATTATACGGAATAGTCCGGTGGTCAAAAGTGATTGGTTTTGATATCCAATCTCTATGGTCTCATTGGGTTGGACATGTGCCAAGCTCTTTTTGGGAAGTGTTGCACTATTTTTCCGTATTATCACATGAAGTGAGTTCTTCGCTTTGACCCCTTGTGGGAAAGTCTTTTGTTTTTGATTGCTCTGCTGGTGGGGTTTATCGTCTTCGCTGACGCGTCGAGCCCCTTGTGTCTGGCGTTTCGTCGGCGGACTGTTTAAAACCCAACAATCCCGATGGGTGTGGTTTGCGAGCCTTCCCGGTCTTGTGGATTTGACATATCCGACCCAAAATCTTGTTTAAGTTGGAAAGCTCGTCGCCATCATCCTTAAGAGGCGATGTTTTGTTGTTTGGCCGCGAGCTTTTGAATCCGGCGTTGACTGCCGTGCTCTTTGGGCTTTTTTCTTTATTCTGGCGCTGCTCTTTTTTGTGCCGTGATTTTCCGTTTCCATCTCGTGTCTCGGATGTACTTGGGTCGCTGGTGCTGCATCGTGCTAGCCAGCTATCTTCTCCCGCACAGAAGCGGGTCATGAGGCTTGTTAGCGCGGACATTGTCCTCGGTTTTTCTTGGCCGAGGTGTCTGGCAAGCCATTCATCTTGGACATTGTGTTTAAAAGCTGCTAAGGCTTCGGCGTCCGGACAATTGACTATTTGGTTCTTTTTGGTGAGGACCTGTTCCAGAATTTGCGTGCTGACTCTCCGGGCTGTTGAGTTATATGACTTAAATCATCTGCATCCGGAGGGCGGACATAGGTCCCTTGAAAGTTTGCTCTAAACGCGTCCTCGAGCTCTTCCCAACTTCCCACAGTATTTTCTGGGAGGCTTTTTAGCCAATGACGGACTAGCCCTTTGAGCTTGAGGGGTAGGTATTTTATGGCGTGGAGATCATCTCCTCTGGCCATGTGTATATGCAGTATGTAATCTTCTATCCGAGACTGTGAGTCATTGTTCCATCGTAGGCCTCTATGTTTATGGGTTTAAATCCTGCTGGGAATTCATGGTCCAGCACCTCATCGGTGAAACATAGCGGGTGTGCGGTGCCCCTGTATTTGGGTGTGCCGCTATCTTTGGACACTTGACGTGTTGCCTTGCATCCTGGGGCCCTCTTCTTTGGCCCATAGATGGACCTGGCTGGGCCATCTGTCTTTCCAGGTTCATTAGTTGGTTTATGTGTGGCGCCGCTTTCAGAATTTGGCCTATCATCTGGCCGTCTATCCAACCAGGCGGCCTCTTTATTTTTTGACGGTGGAGGCTCTATGGCCTCCTCGTCGAATTCTGGTAGCAGCTTGCGCTTCGGGTAGCTCTTTGATTGGTGGCCATTGCCGCATTTATCTGCGGTTTTGAGCACTTTGCTCCATCTCATTCTGAGTGTGTCTTCCGCTGTTTTGAGCTTCCGCTTTTCCTTCTTCAAGCTTCTTGCAGTGTTGACGAGTCTTTTCCGAAGGTTTTTACCTTCCGGCAGCGTGTCCGGCATGGGATCGTTCGAACTGTCGTTTTTGCCGGGCCTGGACTGATTATCTGATTCGTCCTGTTCGGACGTTTGCTTACCTGCGTGTTCATCGTCCACTTTTGTGCCCTGCTGGATTGTGGGGTCTTTAGGAGCATTGTTGTCGTCGAGGCAGGACTTAAGGCGGCGTCTGCGCCGCCGTTTTGGTTGTTTAATGGCGGGGCTATCTTCTGTCGCGGCCCGTTGGTCCTCGTTATCGCCCTCTTTTGGGGTATCCACCATGTATATGTCATATGGCGAGGTGGTCCTCCCGTGCCCTATAGGCACTGTTTCTTGTTCGTCTCCGGCATCGTCGTCCATAGCGTCGATGTCGTCGGAGTCGTAGTCTAGCATGTCGGTTAGATTGTCAACAGTGGCTACAAAATGGGTGGTGGGTGGGCTCTGAATTTCTTCGTCGTCCGTACCCCAACCGTCCTGGCCATAGTCCGGCCAGGGATTTCCCGATAGCGAGAGGTGCTTTAGCAGGTTTAGGATGTCGCCAAAGGGCAAGTGTTGGAAGATGTCCGCGGTGGTGAATTCCATAACCGGCGCCCAATCCGAATCGATTGGCAGGGGCGCGGGAGGTTCGGAGTCCAGCAAATAGTCCGGCGCCTCGGAATCACGAGTTTCGCAGGGGACAAGATTAGTGTTTGGCTCCATCGCCGTGGATGTTGAAGCCCCCAGGGCGGGGTCTATCCACCGGCCCTCGATCTGGGCAATCGGCTCCGGACTGATGGCTGAAGCGGATTCGTGTGCGGCCACCAAGGCACTGTTCGGCGGCAGAGCTAGATCATGCCCGTCGTCACAGTGCGGCGCGCTTGGCTGTGGCTCGGGTCCGTCAAAGATCAAGTCTCCGCGGAAATCGGCCGTGAAGTCTAAGCTTCGAATCGACTGACGGCGGGCGTAGCTTCGATCTGCTCGGATGGCCAAGAGAATTAGCCCGCGAAGGCGAACGCCGAATGCGAAGATCTGCCCGGGGAGAAAAGTCTCACCCAGGACATCGTTGTTGGTTGAAGATGCCATCGGGCCTATCGGTGACGGCACAGAGGAACTCTCAATGAAAGCACCAATGTCGGTGTCAAAACCGGCGGATCTCGGGTAGGGGTCGAGCTGTGCGTCTAGGCGGATGGTAACAGAGCGAGGGACACGATGTTTTTACCTAGGTTGGGCCCTCTCGATGGAGGTAAAACCCTCGTCCTGCTTGATTAATATTGATGATATGGGTAGTACAAGAGTGGATCTACCACGAGATCAAGGAGGCTAAACCCTAAAGCTAGCCTATGGTATGATTGTTGTAATGTATGTTGTGTCCTACAGACTAAAGTCCTCCGGTTTATATAGACACCGGAGGAGGCTAGGGTTACACAGAGTCGGTTACAATGGTAGGAGATCTACATATCCGTATCGCCAAGCTTGCCTTCCACGCCAAGGAAAGTCCCATCCGGACACGGGACGGAGTCTTCAATCTTGTATCTTCGTAGTCTTGGAGTCCAACGGACGATGATAGTCCGGCTGTCCGGACACCCCCTAGTCCAGGACTCCCTCAGTCGTTGTTTTGTGTAGGTACTTATGAACACTCGTCAACGTCACAATCCCATGAGTTGACGAAATGAGCTCTTGAGAGCAACGACGCTTTGGGACCCCGTGGACTATCCTGACCACCGTTCCCTTCGCGCAAGGACTACGTGCATCTCTTCTACTTGGCTCTCACACGGCTATGGGCTATTTACCACTTGCCACCTTATGCCCATACTATTGTGTTCACTTTGCATGTTATGCCTCTTTCTATGCCTTTGCAATGCAATTGTGACCCTTGCTTGCACTTACATATGATTCACCATTATGCTACTCCTATGTGTATTTGCATGCTTGGTGGAGATCCTTGTTGCTATTGCCATGTTTATCATGTGCCCCATGCTATTGATGCTTGTTGTGTTGGGAAAGTCATGATGCCCCATTACTATTTACATATGGTCTCTCGCCAATACATTGATGATAATTTTCTCATATCTTGCTTTCATGCTTGTGCTATGCCATGTGAATTATTCATGCCCACTATTTGCACACATGACATGCTTGCCATGATTCCTTCTAGTATGTTGCATCTTCGCACTACTAGCTTGCTTGACTTGATCGCTATGATTGCTTGCTATGTTGCATCGCCCATGTTCCACTATTACTCGCTTTCTTGGGTTGATGACATATATGCTCATGCCTCTCACTTGATTTGTCATGATCATTGTCTCTTGTGTCCATTAGTTGCCTCTTTCATATCCACTTGTATTGAGTGCAACCATACTATGCTTATTGATCTTGGAGACTTTGACACCTTACTTGTGATGCATGCTTGTTTGATTGAGCCTATTGCATTTGGTTGTTCTTGCATCATATGCCTCCATACTATGCAACACTCCCTTGTCCTTTCTTATGATGAGCATGATGCATACACTTCTTGGGTATCTTACCACACGAATGTTAGGTTTTGCACTTCCGCTAACCTCATTTGTTTTTCTGAGTGTTTGTCATGTTCTTTCGTTTTGAAGGATTCACAAGGCACTACCGTCATGAGACATATTGCTTATGTGAAGGCATACACGATGTGCGACACCAACATTTTCGACATTCTCATTAAGGTGAACTCCTTCCCTTTGAGCCATCCTCAAGTTTACATATTGGATGGGTCACTCTTTCATTGTTGTTTCCTTCTTGTTGTCTACATGATACATCTCGCGGACGGAGGAGCGACATTGGAGATTGGCTCTATGGACCTTCACATTGAGGAGCGCTCACACTTACTGGATGCACCTTCAAACCTCCACTCTTGGCACGACATCGAGCATTGGTACACCAACACCTCCATATTTGTTGATTGTGCTCATACATGTCATGCTCAATGGACATATAATACTCACCACAAGTTTGCACCCCATGCATGGATTGACTCACATTATGATTGCCTTGTTGCATCTTATATTCCAATGTCATCCATGATATTTGAGCTTGTTCACTTCCTTAGAAAATTTGTTGTGATCTTCCTTGATGGAATATTCATACATATTGATCATATTGTCGACCATCAATTGCATGATAATATCCACATATTGAGCATCCATTGCCATGTTCATGCATTTGATAAACCATCCCATTATGACATCATTTTGCACCGTGGTTGCATTGCTCATATCCATAACACATTTGTGTGCACAATGATTGCTTTTGCTCCCATGAATGCTTTGCATATCATTCTAGATCATCTTGATAAGCATCTTGTGCCTTGCCACACACTATCTTGCCGCACGGACTCATTCTCACATGATGGACACTTTGTGTGCGCTAACCAAAGTATTTTCGAGTGTCGCTTGTGTTTGCTCATTTTGCATGTAACACATACCGGAGACATCTTGGAGTACTTGGATTGCGTCATGCCTTCAACTCCGTCCAACTCCAAGTTCGTCCACGACAACCGTTTCCATGGTGATGAGGATCATGATCCGAGGTCGGATCTTTCACAAGGGGGGGGGGAGATGATACGGAGCATCCCACGTTCATCCCCATGTACACCCCGACTACTCTCCAAGCCCCAAGAGGACATATGACGAGACCGCAAACATACACCATTGGACACAAGGTACAACCGAGATGACCATGGAGAATCAAAGGACTAAGGCCAAGCATAGAAGAGGAGAAAGAAGAAGAGCCAGCTGCTATAGGCCCGGACATCCGGCCCCAGCCCGGACATCCGGCCCTTCCCGCAAGCCCGGACATCCGGCCACAGCCCGGACATTTGGCGCCCATCATAGAACACGTCCAGAAGCTGAACCCCGTCAGCCCGGACATCCGGCCAGAGGCCCGGACATTCGGCTCTTCCCGAGCCGCCGGACATCCGCCCCCAGCCCGGACATCCAGTCCTCGCCTGTCCAGAGAGCAACCGCAGGCACCCAGGCCAGCCCGGACATTCTGCCTCCCAGCCCGGACATCCGGCCTGTCGCGAAGCCCCGGACATCCGGCCCCAGCCCGGACATCCGGCACCTGCCTGTGCATAGAGAACGGGCCAAGGGCCCATGTATCCCCTCTCACTTACCCCTTCGTGGGCTAGCACTATATATACTCTCCCACCTCCTCCTAGTTAGGGTTAGCAAAGGATTAGCTCATTTGAAATAGAGCTTTGCTCATCCATACGGATCTCCTCCTCGTGAGAGCCGCGGCCTCTTCGGAGAAGATCCACCATGGATTCAAGACCCCTTTATGGGAAGATCCCTCGTGGATTCAAGACCTCCTCTCGGAGATGAGCAACCGCCACTTGTATCGTCCTTTGTTGGATTTGGACCGTGAATCTCTTTGTGTTCCTTGGATCTAGCACATGTGTGATCATATTCGTGTTGGTTGAGTGTTTCTCTCATTCTCCCCGTGATTTCCCTCGTGTTCTTCTGCAAGTTCTTCATGTTCCTCGTAGGGATCCTCTCCAAACATGAAAGATCGGCCCCTAGGGTTCCACCCTACATCAACGATAGTTGAAGCTCCCCGAAAGGTTTTGGTATGATATCTGCAAAGCACCTACTGCACCAAATCCTCCATTCCTTGGCACTGGCGCATCAACATTGATCTTGGACAGTTCATCAGAGAGGCTAAACATTGCGACTGTCTAGGGGTAGTAGTTCTTGTTGAGACTGTGGCTGGCTTTGCAGTAACTTGAATATCTGATAGAAAGAGGACTTTGAAATATGTCCTCGTGAAATGCCTTCCTCCTCGCTTTCTAAATTGCCCACAGGGTGACCACCATCCGAACGAACTTATTGTGACGCCCGGATAATTAAGCTATAGTGATCCCCCGCTAATGATGCCACGTCACCTCGGTTACTGTTGATAAACCCTAGATAATTCCAAACCGAAACAAATTCAAAATTTAATTACAGGAAAACAATAAAAGTTTTCAAACATTAAAATAAAAATGTTCGGTTTGTACTAAATATTACATAGATAATTATGGTGTAGAAGATACAGTTTTATAAAATGCATAAATATTTTAAACTGAATTAAAACAGAAAAGGAAAATAAAGAAAAGAAAAGAAAATACAAAACAGAAAACAAAACTAACAAAAAAAAAGGGAAAAGCAGACCCCATTGGGCCACCTGCCCAACTATTAGCTGAGCCAGCCCAACCGCCGCCCCTCACTCCTTATCCCCCACACCCGGAACCCTAACCCACGACCGCTCCCTCTCCCCCCACGTCGCTCTCTCCCCCTCCCTCGATCCAGTTCTGGATCGAGATCGGGAGAAGCCCGAAGCCGCCCGACGCCACCCCGGTGCACATCCCCGTCGCCCCCGACGCCCCTGGCGCCGCCACCCATCGCCCGAATCCGTCCCCGGCGCCACCGTCCTCCTCCCAGCGCGTCGCCCGTTGCCGCTTGGAGACCACGCCGCCCCGGACCGCGTCGCCGGACTGCCTCCCCGACGCCGTCGTCTCCGCCCTCCTCCTCAACACCCGCTGCCCTAGACCCTACGGCCCCAGTGAGCACGCACCTCGCTCCCTCTCTCTCCCTCAGGCCAAGGCTCGTTGCATAAACCCTCCCCAGCGCGCATCACGCGCCAGCTGCGCGCCCGGTCGAACGCCCGCATCGCTTGCCTCCTCTCTCCTCTCTGCTGCTGCCGCTGCTGTCACAGCCCAGCGCCAAGGCCACACGCCATCGCGCCTCGCCCGTCTGGCGTCCTGCGCCCTTTTCTGGCGCCCGCGCCGCAAGGCCTCAAGACGCTCCCGCCGCCTGCACCGCTGCGCTGCTGCTGCCCATGCCCGTAGCCGCCGTCTCCACTCCGCCCGGCAGGGCCTTGCCCCGCCTCCTTGGCCACGCCCGCGACCGCGCCTTCGCTGCACCCCGCCCTCCGGCTCCCATCGCCTCCCCTGCTCCGGCCATCTTGGCCATGGCCTCGCCCTCCTCCTGGCGTTGCCGCTGGCCTTTGGCCTCGCCCCTCTGCGCCCCTCCCGTCGTCGCCCGCACATCCCCCTCCGCCCTGTGTTCGCCGTCGTCCCTCCGCCGCCTTGGCTTTTGGCGCGGCGTGGCGTGTGCAGCGCCCTCGGGGTTGCGCCAGCGCCCTCGCAGACACGGCGCCTGTCGCCATTGTGCCGCTCGGCACACGCCTTGCACCGAGAGGCATGGCGCCCGTTATGCCCCCTGTGGGCCAATGACAAAGGGGCCCACGCCCGTAAGCTAAAATTAAAAAAGGATTTAAAAATAATAATAACAATAAATAAAATAATTAAAATATTAATTAGTTAATTAATTAAAGAATTAATTAACTTAATTAATCCTGATTAGATTAAGCTAATCACCTAGTTTAGTTAATTAATCTGTTAGGTTAATTATCAGTCAATGACATGTGGGACCCACACGTCAGTTGACCAGTCAACACCTCTGTTGGCTGCTGATGTCATGCTGATGTCATGCTGACGACAGCGTGCATCGTTTTGGATAATGTTGAATTTAAATAATTAAATAAATCCTAAAAATGAATTAAATCTTTTAAAATTAATATAAAATAAACCGTAGCTCGGATGGAAAAACTTTGTACATGAAAGTTGCTCAGAACGATGAGATGAATCCAGATATGCAGCCCGTTCGTCCGCCACGCGTCCGTAGCATAGTGAACCTGCAACTTTTCACCTTCGGTTCATCTGTCCGAAAATGCGAAACACCGGGGATACTTTCCCGGATGTTTCCCCCTTTCGCCGGTATCACCTACTACCGCGTTAGGGCACACCGAACACCGCGTATTGCCTTGTTACACTTTGTGATGCTTTGATTGCTCTGTTATTTATTGTGTTCCCTCTCGTTACTTCTTTCCGGTAAACCCGAGCCGCCGGCGACCCCGGTTCGACTACGGTGTTGGTGACTCGTCCTTCTTGCCGAGCAACCAGCAAGCCCCCTTGATCACCGGATATCGCCTATTCTCCTCTATCTTGCTTGCATTAGAGTAGTGTAGCATGTTACCGCTTTCCGTTGATCCTATTACGATGCATAGCGACATTGTTGCTACATCTGTTGATACCTTACCGCAATCCTAAATACTTAGTATAGGATGCTAGTTTATCATCATTGGCTCTACATTCTTGTCGATCGCCTTGCTATACTATTGGGCCGTGATCACTCGGGAGGTGATCACGGTATATACTATACATACATACATACTATACAGATGGTGACTAAAGTCGGTCACTCGAAGAGTACCATGAGTGATTCACTTGATTGGGGCTGAAAGGACCTTTGTCCCGACGGCCCTCTGTGTGGATCTTTGTGGCGGAGCGGCAGGCAGGTTGAGGCCGCCTAGGTGAGAGGTGGGCCTGGCCTGGTCGGCGTCATGATTGCTTCATAATAACACGCTTAACGAGATCTTGGTATTTGATCCGAGTCGGCCATTTGGTCTATACGCACTAACCATCTACGTGGGAGTAGTTATGGGTATCCCGGCGTCGTGGTATCACCGAAGCCTTCTTGACATCGGCGAGTGAGTGGCGGCGGATTGGGCGTAAGCCCGCACTTGTATTAAGGGGCTAGTTACGCTTCCGGCGCGTTATAACGTCTTGGTGTGCTAAGGAGATGGGCGAGACCCCGTGCGCTTAGGTTTAGACCGGCGTCTTGACCTCTCTGTTGTGCCTAGGTGGGGCTGCGACATGTTGATCTTCCGAGGCGGGCATGACCCAGAAAGTGTGTCGGCCAAATGGGATCAAGCGTGTTGGGTTATGTGGTGCACCCTGCAGTGAAGTTAATCTATTGAATAGCCGTGTCCCTCGGTAAAGGGCGACCGGAGTTGTACCTTGACCTTATGACAACTAGAACCGGATACTTAATAAAACACACCCTTCCAAGTGCGAGATACAACCCGGTGATCGCTCTCTAACAGGCGACGAGGAGAGGATCGCGGGTAGGATTATGCTATGCGATGCTCTTGGAGATGCTACTTGGTGATGCTACTTGGAGATGCTACTTGGAGGACTTCAATCTACTCTCTTCTACATCTTTGCGAGGCGGAGGCTGCGAGCGTAGTCTTCGGCGTGATTAGCTATCCCCTCTTATTCGGCATTCTGCGATTCGGTCCTCGATATGGCCCTTTACACATATACCCATGCATATGTAGTGTAGCTCCTTGCTTGCGAGTACTTTGGATGAGTACTCACGGTTGCTTTCTCCCCTTTTCCCCTTTCCTTTCTTTACGGTTGTCGCAACCAGATCTTTGGAATCGAAGCGACGCCACCGTCGATGGCGACTACTACACTGGAGGTGCCTACTACTACGTGCAGCCCGGCGACGACGACCAAGAGTAGTTAAGAGGATCCCGTGCGGAGGCTGCGCCTCTTCGATCAGTATCGGTTTGTGCTAGCCATCTTATGGCAACTTGTATAACTTATGTCGTACTCAGATATTGTTGCTTCCGTGACTCGTCTATGATCGAGCACTTGTATTCGAGCCCTCGAGGCCCCTGGCTTGTATTATGATGCTTGTATGACTTATTTATGTTTTAGAGTTGTGTTGTGATATCTTCCCGTGAGTCCCTGATCTTGATCGTACACGTTTGCGTGCATGATTAGTGTACGATTGAACCGGGGGCATCACAAGTTGGTATCAGAGCCGACTGCCTGTAGGAACCCCCTTTCCAACTCCTTGGCCGAAGTTGAGTCTAGTCATTGCAAAACCTTTACTAACATGGCTGTGTGGCCTATAGGCCCACGTCGCCATTTGGGTGGTATTAGGATCTTTTATTCCTTGATCTTTACTCTGGGACTCTGAGATCTCTTCTATTCGGGTTAAATGATTTTGCTAAAAACAAAACTAACTTTAGGTTCTCGCAAGTACTTTCTCCCGGAGAGCCCCTTGCTACCGATGACCGCCTGCTGCACCATAAGAAGAAGATACTCTATGATATTCTCTCGAGACCTTGTGCCTGTCGCGTTTGCAATTCCCTACCATCGAAACATCCTAATGGATAACTACTTACACTTGCCATTCATATGATCATCCCCCATTGATCTTGTTATTACAAGATACCCCGAAGTTTTCTCTATTATTCCGAGAATACTTTGTGCCTACTGCCTAGCAGTTCTTTGCCACCTGAATACCCCTATGGTTAATTTCTCGCCCTTATCGAGTATCCGTTCAACCCCACTTGTTCATGTGTTTCACATTGGTCTTCGAAATACTATTTGATCCTCCAAAAATCCTTAGTAGCTTATTGCTCTGCAATACTTGTCTGCATGCATTATGGATGCTTTCCATATGTCTGGCCATATTCGTTAGTATCCTTAGGCACCGTCATTTGGATCCTATTGATTCAACATGAGTGCGAATGCATGCAATCATCAGTTGATCCTTTTAAATTATCTTTCTGGCTCAGAAGTCATTTTAAACATGAGCTGGTTCTCGACCAAACTATTTGTCGTCAATTGTGCCTCTGGTCTATCCAACTTATCCATCCTTGATCAGAGCGTCTGCTTCTGATCCCTTGTTTTGGAAATCATAATTCCGTTGTTATCTAAGCATCGAATTGTTCAGATGTTCTATAATATGATGCCCGTGCATTCTTCTTCCTCTGGTTGAGTATTGATGCTCACATCCGATCCCTTGTGGACCATCGGTTCCTTTGTTGGATTCTATCCGACAGTGTCCTTCATATTGAATAACCTTGAGAACCTTTCCATGGGTATATAATGCCTTTGGTAAATTGTATCATCTGCTTTTGAACTTGCTCTATTATCGAGTTTGTGTTAATTACTCCTAAAGTTCGTGGTATATGTTCTAAGAAGCCCCGATGGCTTGAACCTATGCCTTCCTTAATATGTGTGAACTCGAAAGTTTTCACGAGCCATACTCTTCTGATGTTTTGCCGGATAAAATTTCAACATTGCAATTTCATCAAACGCGAGAAGTGAATGAAAGATTATGCATTGAGGAAGTGGGAGTCGACCTTGGACTTTGTGTTCATGCCCATGGACACGATGTAGAACTTATCATGAAAGCTTCTCTTAAATTAAGTATTCCCTTGGTATAAGTTCATCTTATATCGGGATCGGCCTTTGCAATCATGGTTCGACCATGTCCTCATTTAAATACCTTTTCTCATGCAAGTTTAAGTACTTGTCTTCGCAGATCATTTCATGTGTCCACCATCTACTCGCTCTACCCTCGAGTATTACCCCACGGTATCTTGAGATTATCTTGGGCGCATAACTTCTTATGAGTTATTCATCAAGTGCTACTTTCTCACTGATTACAATTTTTCACGGGCTTCGAGGTATTAAACACTCAAAGACACCGATAAGCGAACCGAGTCCTTTTCTACGGTTCAACAACTTTTAGTAATCTTCTTTACTTACGAGTTTGTACCCGATCACGCCATTCCTAGCCTGTCCGGCTACATCATTACCGTGCTAATTTTCATTGTGCTACTGGGCCCTTCTTCCCGGAGCACAAATTTCGACGATGAGCTAAGCTTATGTTGACTTTCCTCGTCATATCATTTTGCCTTGAACAACAAGCTGGATTCTGTGATGTACCCGTGGTTCCAATAACCTTTTGCTTCATCATTCCTTTGACTTGATGTCATCGTCGATCGATTACACCTTCATGAAATCTCTCGACAATAGTGTCATGATCATCACCAACATTCCGAGCTCTTCCAGGATATCAATTGAATTCATGATGGGAAATACCATCCTTGCCCCTTGATGATTTGTGTTATCATCGACAACATCCTTGATTTCCCTCTCAACACAAACTTGTTCGTGTTTTGTGTTATACCTTGAGATCCTTGCTACCCAGCATTTGTTCTTCTTTACCTTGGAAGTATTACCATCTTTTATGTCAAGAATGTTGTGAGAATTGCTCCACCTCTTAAGAATTCTTGATATAGTAACACTTCTTCCAATCACCATTCTTTCTTGGTCCTCGTGTTGATTCCAACCAGGGTACCAACAAGTGAGCGGTGTTGTTTGGATTCCGCCCTTCCAGCAACCCTATTGCTTTGAAGTTAATGGTCGGCCGTTCATTCTTAGACTATTGATTATTGAATCACCATTCCAATGTTAGCCGTGCAACCCAGCCCATATTTCGGGCGCACCTTTCAACCATTGTTAAATTGTGTATGTTTTCCTCAAGCATACATCAATATATCATTTTGATCTGAGAAATGTTATCTCCTTGTTCATGTAATGGTGGAAATCCATCTTTTGTTAATCTCGATGAATTGCCGTTGAATTCCATCAGCCACCTCCTCATCCTCTCGTTGGTTTACCGATGAACTCTTGTTTGAGCGGCTTCCATGGTTCATCTCCCGAGAATCTTCGATGTCATCTCGTCAATTTGTACCGCACCTTTTCTCCTCAAGCATCGTGGGTTTGAGGTATCCTAACACCGATCAGATCTGAATCTCGGTCAGATATGATGGTTGGAACATTTTTCCAAGAGTTATAACACCGGTCTTTTATGACCGGTAAGGTGATATCATTCACGCACACCGGCGAAGGACCTAGTGTTATAGTTTCCTTTTAACAAGGTTAACCCTTTTCCATGAGGGAATTGAATGCCTTGTTTAATAAGTTTATCTGATGGATCGTTTGTGTATCCAAAGTCGACCTTTGCTTGAAGACCATGTCAATGCTATCTCGAAGCATGTCTGTGGTACTCAATTTTCAACAAGAACATTTGAAGCCCAATGCTAAATGTTTCTGCTCAATTATCCAAACACCGTTGTATGGGTAATGTCATGAAATTTCTCTCCCTTACCTCGGGGTTTTCTACATTATATCTGTCGGGGATATCATTCTCCGCTTGTCCTTGGGAAGGATATACCCTTGTAAAATGTGTGTAAAAACATTTCCCCTTCCATTGTTTTGTTTAACCTCTCTTGTACGCTGACTTAACTAAGCAGAGATAATTCCCTGCTTAGGTAGGCACCTTGTTGTATCACTCTGTCTGTAAGATCCTGTTACTATTGTTGGTGACATTCCGGTAACCATCGATGGGTGATAACTTTGCCATTTGGTTCGCCTCGTTCAACAAGTAGGAAAATTGCTCTTTGTTCCCCGTCTTTGGTACCGACATTATTGCCAACATAACTGACAGACTATTCTCTTACATGCCTTGCTTACATGATCGTGCAAGATATCACCGCCCTTCCTTCTTTTAACCCACATGGTGGGCCCATAACCCACAGTTCCACAGGATCGAAACCTGACTCTCCTGTACAACCCTATTTATAATGGTTATTCCTCACGCTTGGCCGTATTTAATTCACGGGCCACCTTCCTAGTGTTCTATTCTCGTAGCGAGGCGCAATCCTTACTCTCGTTGCTCTGAACCCTTTCTCACCCTGGTTCGGACCTCGAGCAACTATCTATCCGCTTGGAACCTCTTATTGTAACCGTACCTTACTCTCGATGTATTTTATATGTTCAACTCGAGAGATACTTTTATGCTCATTCTTGGGTTAACCCTGATTGTTCCCTCATAAGCATTTTTGTCGTGGCGAGATGCCCTTATTGATTCGTTAGTACATTGGAGATCTGAATAAGGATGGCGGCTCCATCATGATGACCTGGAGCAGAGAAATGAAGACTTCAACGTAAAGGATCCACCTCTTCGAGAAGAGCAACCAAAGACGAGAAGATTCGTTAGGATTTTGTAACCAGACCTTTCCCCTAGTCCCCCTTAAATCTCGGGAGATTTCTTGTAGTGGAGGAGGATTGTGACGCCCGGATAATTAAGCTACAGTGATCCCCCGCTAATGATGCCACGTCACCTCGGTTAATGTTGATAAACCCTAGATAATTCCAAACCGAAACAAATTCAAAATTTAATTACAGGAAAACAATAAAAGTTTTCAAACATTAAAATAAAAATGTTCGGTTTGTACTAAATATTACATAGATAATTATGGTGTAGAAGATACAGTTTTATAAAATGCATAAATATTTTAAACTGAATTAAAACAGAAAAGGAAAATAAAGAAAAGAAAAGAAAATACAAAACAGAAAACAAAACTAACAAAAAAAGGGCAGACCCCCCTTGGGCGGCCGGCCCGACTATTAGCTGAGCCAGCCCAACCGCCGCCCCTCACTCCCTTATCCCCCCACACCCGAAACCCTAACCCACGACCGCTCCCACTCCCCTCCCCACGTCGCTCTCTCCCCCTCCCTCGATCCAGTTCTGGATCGAGATCGGGAGAAGCCCGAAGCCGCCCGACGCCGCCCCGGTGCACGTCCCCGTCGCCCCCGACGCCCCTGGCGCCGCCACCCGTCGCCCGGCCGTCCCAGCGCCACTGTCCTCCTCTCGACGCCGTCGCCCGTTGCCGCTGGAGACCACGCCGCCCGGACGCGTCGCCGGACTGCCTCCTCGGCGCGTCGTCTCCGCCCTCCTCCTCGACACCGCTGCCCTAGACCCTACGGCCCCAGTGAGCACGCGCCTCGCTCCCTCTCTCTCCCTCGCGCGCTCGCGCTTCGTTCAAGAACCCCTCCACCCCGCGCGCTCACCGCGCCGGCTGCGCGCCCGGCAACGCCGCGCCATCGCCTTCCCTCTCCCTCTGTCTCTGCTGCGCCGCTGTCACTGCCACAGCGCCCGGCTTCGCCAGCATCTCGCCACGCCCGTCGCGCCTCCTGCGCCCTTTTCGCGGCGCCCCGCCGCAGATCCGGCGCTCGGCGCGCTCCCGCCTCAAGACACCGCTGCGCCGCACGCGCTGCCCATGCCCGTAGCCGCCGTCTCCCTCCGCCGGCAGGCTCACCCCGCCTCCTTAGCCACGCCATCACCGCGCCGCTGCACCCGCCCTCGGCTCCCATCGCCTCCCTGCTCCGGCCATCTTGGCCATGGCCTCGCCCTCCTCTGGCGTTGCCGTGGCCTTTGGCCTCGCCCTCTGCGCCCCTCCCATCGTCGCCCGACATCCCCCTCCGCCTGCGTTCGCGTCGTCCCTCCGCCGCCTTGGCCGGCTTGGCTGGCGGCGCGGCGCGCCAAGGCGCGCCCTGCGTTCTTCGCCCCCGCACACGGCGCCCTGCCATCATTGTGCCCTTCGGCGCGCACGCCCAGCACCAAAACCAGCGCGCGTTATGCCCCCTGTAGGCCAATGACAAAGGGCCCACGCCCGAGCGAAAATTAAAAAAAGGATTTAAAAATAATAATAACAATAAATAAAATAATTAAAATATTAATTAGTTAATTAATTAAAGAATTAATTAACTTAATTAATCCTGATTAGATTAACGTAATCACCTAGCTTAGTTAATTAATCTGTTAGGTTAATTATCAGTCAATGACA
The DNA here is from genome assembly GCA_021437245.1 of Aegilops speltoides. Lineage (NCBI taxonomy): Eukaryota > Viridiplantae > Streptophyta > Magnoliopsida > Poales > Poaceae > Aegilops > Aegilops speltoides. The sequence goes on from CM038142.1 coordinate 375,259,692, forward strand.
TGTGGGACCGACACGTCAGTTGACCAGTCAACACCTCTGTTGGCTGCTGATGTCATGCTGATGTCATGCTGACGACAGCGTGCATCGTTTTGGATAATGTTGAATTTAAATAATTAAATAAATCCTAAAAATGAATTAAATCTTTTAAAATTAATATAAAATAAACTGTAGCTCGGATGGAAAAACTTTGTACATGAAAGTTGCTCGAGCGATGAGGCGAATCGAGATCGCAGCCCGTTCATCCGCCCGCGTCCAGTAGTACGATGAACCTGCAACTTTTCACCTTCGGTTCATCTCGTAGAAAATGCAAAACACCGGGATACTTTCCGGATGTTTCCCCCTTTCGCGGTATCACCTACTACGCGTTAGGGCACAACGAACACCGCGTATTGCCTTGTTACACTTTGTGATGCTTTGATTGCTCTGTTATTTATTGTGTTCCTCTCCGTTACTTCTTCCGGTAAACCCCGAGACCGCCGGCGACCCCGGTTCGACTACGGTGTTGGTGACTCGTCCTTCTTGCGAGCAACCAGGCAAGCCCCCTTGATCACCAGATATCGCCTATTCTCCTCTATCTGCTTGCATTAGAGTAGTGTAGCATGTTACTACTTTCCGTTGATCCTATTACGATGCATAGCGACATTGTTGCTACATCTGTTGATACCTTACGCAATCCTAAATACTTAGTATAGGATGCTAGTTTATCATCATTGGCTCTACATTCTTGTCGACCGCCTTGCTATACTATTGGGCGTGATCACTCGGGAGGTGATCACGGTATATACTAAACATACATACATACTATCTGAGATGGTGACTAAAGTCGGGTCATTTCGAAGAGTACCATGAGTGATTCACGGATTGAAATGAAAGGACCTTTGTCCCGACTGACCCTCTGTGTGGATCTTTGTGGCGGAACGACAGGCAGGTTGAGGCCGCCTAGGTGAGAGGTGGGCTGGCCTGGTCGGCGCCCACGGTTGCTTCATAATAACACGCTTAACGAGATCTTGGTATTTGATCCGAGTCGGCCATTTGGTCTATACGCACTAACCATCTACGTGGGAGTAGTTATGGGTATCCCGGCGTCGTGGTATCACGAAGCCTTCTTGGCGTCGGCGGCGAGTCGAGTGGCGCTACCGGATTGGGCGTAAGCTTGCACTTGTATTAAGGGGCTAGTTACGCTTCCGCGCGTTCGCATAACGTCTTGGTGTGCTAAGGCGATGGGCCCTGACCCTGCGGCGCTTAGGTTTAGACCGGCGTCTTGACCTCTCTGTTGTGCCTAGGTGGGGCTGCGGCGTGTTGATCTTCCGAGGCGGGCATGATCCAGAAAGTGTGTCCGGCCAAATGGGATCAAGCGTGTTGGGTTATGTGGTGCACCCACAGGGAAGTTAATCTATTGAATAGCCGTGTCCCTCGGTAAAGGACGACCGGAGTTGTACCTTGACCTTATGACAACTAGAACCGGATACTTAATAAAACACACCCTTCCAAGTGCGGATACAACCCGGTGATCGCTCTCTAACAGGCGACGAGGAGAGGATCGCCGGGTAGGATATGCTATGCGATGCTCTTGGAGATGCTACTTGGTGATGCTACTTGGAGATGCTACTTGGAGGACTTCAATCTACTCTCTTCTACATCTTTGCGAGACGGAGGCTGCGAGCGTAGTCTTGACGTGATTAGCTATCCCCTCTTATTACGGCATTCGCATTCGGTCACCGATATGGCCCTTTACACATATACCCATGCATATGTAGTGTAGCTCCTTGCTTGCGTAGTACTTTGGATGAGTACTCACGGTTGCTTTCTCCCCTTTTCCCCTTTCCTTTCTTTACGGTTGTCGCAACCAGATCTTCGGAATCGAAGCGACGCCACCGTCGATGGCGACTACTACACCGGAGGTGCCTACTACTACGTGCAGTCTCCCGGCGGCGACCAAGAGTAGTTAGGAGGATCCCGTGCAGAGGCCTGCGCCTCTTCGATCCAGATCGGTTTGTGCTAGCCATCTTATGGCAACTTGTATAACTATGTGTGTACTCAGATATTGTTGCTTTATTGACTCGTCTATGATCGAGCACTTGTATTCGAGCCCTCGAGGCCCCTGGCTTGTATTATGATGCTTGTATGACTTATTTATGTTTTTAGAGTTGTGTTGTGATATCTTCCCGTGAGTCCCTGATCTTGATCGTACACGTTTGCGTGCATGATTAGTGTACGATTGAACCGGGGGCGTCACACTTATCACTAGACATTGATTCATGCATGGCAAAGATCCAGTTCCTGCGTTAAGATCTTGATTGGAACACATGTGTTCAATCATATATTCAGAAGAAAGAGCCCACACACTTCTTGCCATAAAACAACTTAGCACGGTCTGGTGCCAAGTATCATGCACTCTGCACAACGGACATACACACATCTGTCGGTGTCAAAACCGACGGATCTCGGGTAGGGGGTCCCGAACTATGCGTCTAAGGCTAATGGTAACAGGAGGCGGGGGACACAATGTTTACCCAGGTTCGGGCCCTATCAGTGGAGGTAAGACCCTACTTCCTACTTGATTGATCTTGATAATATGAGTATTACAAGAGTTGATCTACCACGAGATCGTAGAGGCTAAACCCTAGAAGCTAGCCTATGATTATGATTGTTGTTGTCCTACAGACCAAACCCTCCGGTTTATATAGACACCAAAGGGGGCTAGGGTTACACAGAGTCGGTTACAGAGAAGGAGATCTACATATCCGAATTGCCAAGCTTGCCTTCCATGCAAAGGAGAGTCCCACACGGACACGGGACAAAGTCTTCAATCTTGTATCTTCATAGTCCAATAGTTTGGCCAAAGTATATAGTCCGACTGTCCGAGGACCCCCCTAATCCAGGACTCCCTCAGTAGCCCCTGAACCTGGCTTCAATGACGATGAGTCCGGTGCGCACATTGTCTTCGGCATTGCAAGGCGGGTTCCTCCTCCGAATACTTCCATAGAAGATTTTGAACACAAGGATTGTGTCCGGCTCTGCAAAATAATTTCCACATACCACTGTAGAGAGCACAATATTCCACAAATCTAATCTGCTGACAACTTCTCATAGCATGACATCACGCCGTGGCCTGGTCATTACGAACCGTTTTTCCCAGCCTGCCACTACACGTGTTGCGAGGCGGTTTTATCGGCTTGTCTTGTCGAAGCGGAGATCTTGTTCCCCTTATCACGGGATTCTCATCAATACGGGTGTGGGTAAACCAACCGTGCTTGTTAGTATGACTCCTTGATTTTAGGCAAGTTCCAAACGACCACGCGGGGGACGCTTGATATTCGCCCTCTTTATAAAGGGGCCAAGGCATGTCCTTTTTCTTCCCACGCTCGATCTTTCCCTTCTCCCACCTCGAGTTCCAACACCCAAGGCTCAGGCTTAAGCGCTTCTGACCTTCAACCATGTCCGGATCCAACCTTCAAGGCTGGTGGATGGCCTCCTCCGTCACAGAGGAGGACATCAAGAAGCTTAGGGAGGCCAGGTATCTCACTGCCGAAATCCCGCACAGGCTGCCTGCTCAAGGGCAGGTCATCCCCACTCCCGAATCCAACGAGAGTGTCGTATTTGTTTCCCACTTCCTCCGAGGGATAGGTTTTAGTCTTGATCCCTTTGTTAGAGGGCTTATGTTCTATTACGGTCTTGATTTCCATGATCTAGCTCCAGATTCCATCCTTCACCTCTCGTCGTTTATCGTCGTGTGTGAGGCCTTCCTCCGCATCACCCCACACTTCGGCTTATGGCTCAAGACCTTCAATGTGAAGCCGAAGATGATCGATGGGCGACACATAGAGTGTGGAGGCGCTATAATAAGCAAAGGCGCCGACACCCTATGGCCAAAGGGTTCCCTCCCAGAGGTGTCCGACTTATGGCAACGGGAGTGGTTTTACATCACAGCTCCCCGAGGTACAAAGCGGGCGGCCGCCCCCGCCTTCTGCTCGGGCCCTCCGCCCCAAATGGCGTCATGGGCCAACAAGGGGCTGGACTGGGGGCCAGTTAATGACATGCTGACATTGCAAAGCCGCATATGAGATCTCCTCAAGAGGGATACCGGTCTTGTCAAGGTAATGCAAGTAATGCTAGTTTGTCGGGTGCTGCCATGCCAACGTCGATCTCTCCGTATGTGGGAGTTCAACCCGGAAGGACCGCGAACTATTCAACAATTCTTCAGCGTGACGCTCGAAGAGATGTATGGATTGTTCTTCGGATCACGAATAAAGTGTCCGGACACCACCGAGGATGCGGGTCTCAACTGCAACCGTCCAGATACCCAAGTAAGTAATTCTGCGACCGAACATGCTGTCTTTTTATTTGTCACAACATCATTCTGAAAAATTGTTCTCAGCCAGGACTAGAGAAGAAAGGCGGAGAGGATCAGGTGTTTAGCCCCCCTTCCCGAAGGCTCACCGGATCCTGTACTAACCAGGATGCTTGAGCGTGCACCTTAACAAGTGCCATCAAGAGAAGATGAAGGGAGGAATAAAGAAACCGAAAGCGGGCTTCACACTTTAGACATCCAAACCGGGGGAATTGGTGTCCCCATGGAGGAGGATAATCGGGGAGGTGAATCTAGAAACACCTCTCCCCAAGGAAAGAAAAGGGCCGCCTCTGAAGACTTGGAAACGGATGTTTCCAAACGAGGAAAGAGACCTTCGCCAGGGGGCCCTGCCCTGGAGGGCGTCCTTACCGCATAGTGCCCGCAAGGGGGGCAGCCCTCAACCGAGCTGTAAGTAAACAAAAGTACTTTGGTAACATATCCTGCTTTATCTCTGAGAACAATAACCGAGACATATATCATGCAGTCCAGCTCGTAGCCCTTCTCGACAGTGTTCGTCTTCGGGGGATCTTCTTCCGGAGATGATGGAGAGCGAAACACCTCCTCCTGCCTCCGCGCCTCATGGGGTGGACGACCCCGAGGTGTCATCACAGAGGATTTCTCCTAATCCGCCAAGGCCAGAAGGTAACTCTTCGGCCGCCCGAAGTCCGGAGTATTCGGCTCCTAAGGAGAGCAACAGAAAGAGTCCGGGACTGTCCGGTGCACAACCGAACACACTGATGGGTCTTCTGGAGCAAGCGGCTATCTCAAAGGTGCATCGTACCTTAATGGGTACGGTGGTTGAGAGGATTTCATCTGCCAAAAGCGGGTTGAATGAAGCTTTTACGAGCCTGCTAAGAGGCTTTGAGGTACGCAAAGTAATATATATGTATTTTTTACGGTACCGCACATGCTAGGTGTGCTCTGTATAGATAGTAGCCCCTGAGACTCTGGTTACCGTCCAGAGGCGGCAAACAGAGGATCATAGTCCCAGGTAATGATCATGCTGCTTTCATGTGTCGGTGGCTGGCCAGACTGCTGATTTTGCCGAACTGAGGCGGGATCTTGACGTGGCGGATGCCGACATCATGCTTGTGAACAAGCGGCTTGACGAGGCGCAGGGTATGTATTTTCGGGTAGTCAACAAATATTAAGAGGAGCATGACGCTAGTATCTAGAATATGTTGTGACTGCAGATGGAGCTGCCGCCGTGGAGACCCTTCGGGCGGAACTTGCCCGAGCCAAGGAACAAGCCAGGAGAAGTGATGCGGCCGCCCTAAAGGCGGCCGAAGATTAAGAGCTAAACAGGCTGCTCATCGCCAGAGTGAAGATAAAATAGCCAAGATGGCTGTTGAGCTGAAAGATGCTGCCGGCCGATATGAGCTCCTCGAAAAGGAAAGCCAAGTGAAAGCAGCTGACCTGGAGAAGGCCTTGGAAGTAGCCAAGGAAACTCGCTCTAAAATCAGAGCGACAAGGGAGGAGCTTCGTCAAGCAGGAGATATCAAGGATGGGAGGCCCTTTTTGTTGCGAATGAAGTTCGGAGATCCAAAGTATGCCCCTCTGGATCAATTATGGAGTGCTGCAGACGCATACTTGGACTTGGCAAAGAGTGCTGCTGATGCGACTGAGTTTTTCATAGATCAGAAAGATCATGAGGTGGAAAGGTTGTTCTAGATAGTGCTCCAAAGCGTCCGCTGCTGTTGAATGAACAAATGGCCGAGTGGGCCGAGCTCCATAGGTTGTCCGGGCTTGCCATGAGGTCTGTCGTGGATCATCTCTGGCCGAAGGGACCAAGGCCAGACAGTTATTTTGGCTTAGTGCAACGATTCCTTGGTGTTGTGCCGCATATCGACACTGTAAAGAGGTCGGCGTGCATAGAAGGTGCGTGAATGGCTCTTGCTCGTGTTAAAACATATTGGGCGGGGATGGAGGCCACCTCTATTGCAACCCGGGGTCCGGCAGGAGGCCAGGACCCGGCTGAGCACTATTTTGAAGAAGTCCTAGAAGGCGCCCATTTAACAGAGGCTCAGTGCTCGAAGAGTACCAAGTTCGAGTGACATGTATCTGAATTGTAAAAACAATGCTATTTTGATTATAAAGGCTGTGTTTATACTTTTGCCAGGAAGTATTAAAGTGCCTCATGTGCGGCCGTTTATGTATGTATATAACCTGAAAGTTTGCAGTCGTCGGCTTCAGCCCCCACGCATGTAATGCGGGGGTGTTTGGAAAAGCACGTACTCACACTTGATCCAACGTCTTGGTCCCTTAAGGAGGTGATAGCGCGGCGAACAAGGCAATCGGACTATATAGCTTTAACACTTTCACTTAGCCATAGGAGTTTGACGGTGGGGCTACTATATAGCCCCTGGTACTTCCGCGTTCATCCGAATATGGTGCACGTCGCATACATGACCGTAAACCGGTCGCCGTTATCGGAGGAATCGGAAGATTCCGCTCAGTCATCGAGTGGTTGACCGATCTCGCGCTTTATCATGACAGTCAGTTTTCCGCTTTCTCTACTGAGGTGCTCATCCAGATGAACCAGGGCACAGTCGCAGTAGTTCTCCTGGTGCCACCTTAGCCGATAGAGCGGAACGTAAGGTAGCAAAACACGGGAGCCGGGCAAACCCAACTATTGACCAAAGAGATGATTCAGAGCTGATGCATATAAGGCCAAACTCGCGACGCCGAACACTCCCTAAGGTGTTCGGACTTTACAACATATACTGGGCTGAGTAACGCCCTCGATAATGAGCCCTGAGTTTCCAGGTACATGCATTAGTCTGGCGTGATGAAATGCCAATAACGCCATTATCCCTCTCGGTGTGTTAAGTGCTCGGAGGGTATGAAGCAAGAAGAGACATTAAAAAAGGTTTACACAGGATTTTAATCTAAAAAGAAACCTTTGAGCGGGGCCCTACTGCACGTCTGCACCTTTGTCTCTGTTCTGCCGTATCCTGGAAGGGTGTAGCACCGTGATCATCTGTAAAAAAGAAAAACCCAGGTGAAAGACTTCGTGCGAAACATTGGTTATTCTAAATGAACCATGAAAATGCAATCTATTATTGTATAATAGGGCCAGGCCGAACTATGGGCCCTTTTACATGCGGGCAGCCCCTAGCATCACCTATGGGAGTATATCTATCGACCCAAGCTCAGGTTTATCTGGGCTGCTACAACTAGTGGTGTGCCGGACTTATCTAACCGTGTCCGCGGTCTTGACGACCGGTCATTTATTCTGGTTGGGAAGGCCGTTCAGTGTTCGACTGCTAGAGCCGCCACATATTCTTCCGCACGTAAGGAACGCTCTGTATTTCCGCTAACTGTGATGACGCCACGTGGACCGGACATCTTAAGTTTAAGATAAGCGTAATGGGATACTGCATTGAAACGAGCGAAGGTCGTTCTTCCGAGTAGTGCGTGATAGCCGCTTCGGAATGGAGCGATGTCGAAGATTAGTTCTTCGCTTTGAAAGTTGTCGGGAGAACTGAATACAACCTCTAGTATTAGAGAGCCCGTGCATCGGTCCTCTACGCCTAGTATTACTCCTTTAAAGGTAGTATTACTTTGGCTGATTCTTGACAGGTCTATCCCCATTTTGCAGACAGTGTCCTGATATATCAGATTGAGACTACTGTCGCCGTCTATAAGGACTCGGGTGAGATGTGATACGTCCATTTTGCATCATGCTTTTATATCGATATTTATCGCATTATGGGTTGTTGTTTCACGATATGTCACAATACTTATGGTTATTCTCTCTTGTTTTACAAGGTTTACCATGAAGAGGAGGAATGCTGGCAGCTGGAATTCTGGCTGGAAAAAGGAGCAAATATTGGAGACCTATTCTGCGCAACTCCAAAAGTCCTGAAACTCCACGGAATATCTTAAAAGGAATAAAGAAAAATCGTCGCCAAAGATGAAGGCCAGGGGGCCCACACCCTGCTAACGAGGGTGGAGGGCGCGCCCTCCCCCCCTGGGCGCGCCCCCTACCTCGTGGGCCCCCTGGTGGCTCTCCGATGCCCATCTTCTCCTATATGAAGTCTTTCGATGAGAAAAAAATAAGAAGCAACCTTTCGGGACGAGACTCCGCTGCCACGAGGTGGAACCTTGGCGGAACCAATCTAGGGCTCCGGCAGAGCTGTTCTGCCGGGGACACTTCCCTCCAGGAGGGGGAAATCATCGTCATCATCATCACCAACGCTCCTCTCAACGGGAGAGGGCAATCTCCATCAACATCTTCACCAGCACCATCATCATAAAACCCTAGTTCATCTCTTGTATCCAATTCTTGTCTCCAAGTCCGGGATTGGTGCTAGTAGGTTGCTAGTAGTGTTGATTACTCCTTGTAGTTGATGCTAGTTGGTTTACTTGGTGGAAGATCATATGTTCAGATCCTTTATGCACATTACATCCCCTCTGATTATGAACATGAATATGCTTTGTGAGTAGTTACGTTTGTTCCTGAGGACAAGGGAGAAGTCTTGCTATTAGTAGTCATGTTAATTTGGTATTCGTTCGATATTTTGATAAGATGTATGTTGTCTAACCTCTAGTGGTGTTATGTGAACGTAGACTACATAACACTTCACCATTATTTGGGCCTAGAGGAAGGCATTGGGAAGTAATAATTAGATGATGGGTTGCTAGAGTGACAGAAGCTTAAACCCTAGTTTATCGTTGCTTTCGTAAGGGCTGATTTGGATCCATATGTTTCATGCTATGGTTAGGTTTACCTTAATACTTTTGTTGTAGTTGCGGATGCTTGCAATAGAGGTTAATCATAAGTGGGATGCTTGTCCAAGTAAGGGTAGTACCCAAGCACCGGTCCACCCACATATCAAATTATCAAAGTACCGAACGCGAATCATATGAGCGTGATGAAAACTGGCTTGACGATATTCCCATGTGTCCTCGGGAGCGCTTTTCCTATTATAAGAGTTTGTCCGGCTTGTCCTTTGCTACAAAAAGGATTGGGCCACCTTGCTGCACTTTATTTACTTTTGTTACTTGTTGCTCGTTACCATTTATCTCATCACAAAACTATCTGTTACCACTTATTTCAGTACTTGTAGAGAATACCTTGCTGAAAACCGCTTATCATTTCCTTCTGCTCCTCGTTGGGTTCGACACTCTTACTTATCGAAAGGACTATGATAGATCCCCTATACTTGTGGGTCATCAAGACTCTTTTTTGGCGCCGTTGCCGGGGAGTGTAGCGCCTTTGGTAGGTGGAATTTGGTAAGGAAAAATTTATATAGTGTGATGAAATTTTCTGTCACTTGTTACTACGGAAAGTGAATCTCTGAGGGGCTTGTTCGGGGTATCTTCACCCTGTCCAGTAGAGCAAAGAGTCGCTCCTCAACCTACTGAACCTATTGAAAATGAAATTCCTTTTGAATTTCCTTCGGGTATTATAGAAAAACTGCTGGCTAATACTTTTACAGGAGATGGGACAAAGCATCCCGACGAGCATCTACGCTATTTGGATGATATTTGTGGATTATTTAATCTTGCAGGTATACCCTATGATGTTGTTAAGAAGAAGGCTTTCCCTTTATCTTTGAAGGGAGATGCATCGACATGGTATAGGCTATGTGATGATACGAGATCATGGAACTATAAAAGAGTGAAATTGGAATTTCATCAAAAGTATTACCCTATGCATCTTGTTCATCGTGATCGCAATTATATATATAATTTTTGGCCTCGCGAAGGAGATAGCATCGCTCAAGCTTGGGGGAGGCTTAAATCAATGTTATATTCATGCCCCAATCATGAGCTCTCAAAATTGACAATTCTTCAGAATTTTTATGCTCGGCTTTCTCATAATAATCAAACCATGCTCGATACTTCTTGTGCTGGCTCTTTTATGATGAAGACTATTGAATTCAGATGGAATTTATTGGATAGAATTAAAGCGCAACTCGAAGATTGGGACCTCGGCGAAGGTAAGGAGTCGTATGACACCTAAGTTTGATTGTGTTAAATCTTTTATGGATACCGATATTTTCCGTAAGTTTAGCACTAAATATGGACTTGACTCTGAGATAGTAGCTTCTTTCTGTGAATCTTTTGCTACTTATGTTGATCTCCCCAAGGAGAAGTGGTTTAAATATCATCCTCCCATAGAAGTAAAAGTAGCTGCACCTATTAAAGTTGAAGAAGAAACCATCACTTATAATGATCCTACTGTTCCTACCTTTTATGTTGAGAAACCGCCTTTCCCTGCTAGAGTAAAGGATCATGCTAAAGCTTCAACTATTGTTCGTAAAAGCAATACTAGAACTTATACACCTCCTAAGCAAGTCAAAGTAGAACCTAATATTGCTATTGTTAAAGATCTCTTGTCTGATAATATTGATGGGCATGTCATTGAATTCTCTGGTGAAACCGCTAGAATTGCTAAATCCTCTGATAGAGATAAACATAGACCCGTGGTAGGCGTGCCTGTTATTTCTGTTAAAATAGGAGATCATTGTTATCATGGCTTATGTGATATGGGTGCTAGTGCTAGTGTTATACCTTATGATTTATATAAATAAATTAAGCATGAGATTGCACCTGCTGAGTTAGAAGATATTGATGTTACAATTAAACTTGCCAATAGAGATACTATTTCACCAGTGGGAATTGTTAGAGATGTTGAAGTCTTGTGTGGGAAAACTAAATATCCCGCTGATTTTCTTGTTCTTAGCTCTCCACAAGATAGCTTTTGCACCATTATATTTGGTAGACCCTTCTTTAATACTGTTAATGCTAAGATAGACTGCGAAAAGGATGTTGTTACTATTGGCTTGGATAATATGGTTCATGAGTTTAATTTCTCTAAATTTAGTAAACAACATCGTGAGGAAGAATTGCCTAGTAAGGATGAAATTATTGGTCTTGCTTCTATTGTCGTACCTCCTAGTGATCCTTTAGAACACTATTTGCTAGACCATGAAAATGAGATGTTCATGAATGAAAGAATGGAAATAGATGAAGTATTCTTTGAACAGAAACCTATTCTGAAACACAATTTGCCTGTTGAAATCCTAGAGGATCCTCCTCCACCCAAGGGTGATCCCGTATTTGAGCTGAAACCGTTGCCTGATAATCTTAAGTATGCTTATCTTGATGAAAAGAAAATATATCATGTTATTATTAGTGCTAACCTTTCAGAGCATGAAGAAGAAAGATTATTGAAAACTCTCAAAAAGCACCGTGCCGCTATTGGATATACTCTGGATGATCTTAAGGGCATCAGTCTCACTCTATGTCAACATAAAATAAATTTGGAAGCGGATGCCAAACCAGTTCGTGATCCTCAATGACGTTTGAATCCTAAAATGAAAGAAGTGGTAAGAAAAGAAATACTCAAGCTTCTGGAGGCAGGTATAATTTATCTCGTTGCTGATAGTCAGTGGGTAAGTCCTTTCCATTGTGTCCCTAAGAAGGGAGGTATTACTGTTGTCCCTAATGATAAAAGATGAATTGATCCCGCAAAGAATTATCCTTGGTTATAGGATGGTAATTGATTTCGCAAATTAAATAAAGCTACTAAGAAAGATCATTACCCCTTACCTTTTATTGATCAAATGCTGGAAAGATTATGCAAACATACACACTATTGCTTTCTAGATGGTTATTCTGGTTTCTCTCAAATACCTGTGTCGGCTAAAGATCAATCAAAGACTACTTTTACATGCCCTTTTGGTACTTTTGCTTATAGACGTATGCCTTTTAGTTTATGTAACGCACCTGCTACCTTTCAAAGATGCATGATGGCTATATTCTCTGATTTTTGTGAAAAGATTTGTGAGGTTTTCATGGACGGCTTTTCCGTCTATGGTTCCTCTTTTGATGATTGCTTGAGCAATCTTGATCGAGTTTTGCAGAGATGTGAAGAAACTAATCTTGTTTTGAATTGGGAAAAGTGCCACTTTATGGTCAATGAAGATATTGTCTTGGGGCACAAAGTTTCTGAAAGACGTATTGAACTTGATAAAGCCAAGGTTGATGATATTGAAAAGATGCCATGTCCCAAGCACATCAAAGGTATAAGAAGTTTCCTTGGTCATGCCGGATTTTATAGGAGGTTCATTAAGGACTTCTCAAAAATTTCTCGGCCTCTAACTAATTTATTACAAAAAGATGTACCATTTGTCTTTGATGATGATTGTGTAGAAGCATTTGAAATACTTAAGAAAGCATTAGTCTCTGCACCTATTGTTCAGCCACCTGATTGGAATTTACCTTTTGAAATTATGTGTGATGCTAGTGATTATGCTGTATGTGCTGTTCTAGGGCAAAGAGTTGATAAGAAGTTAAATGTTATCCATTATGCTAGTAAGACTCTAGACAATGCTCAAAGAAATTATGCTACTACTAAAAAGGAACTCTTAGCAGTTGTGTTTGCCTGTGATAAATTCAGACCCTATATTGTTGATTCTAGAGTAACTATTCATACTGATCATGCTGCTATTAAATATCTTATGGAAAAGAAAGATGCTAAACCTAGACTCATTAGATGGGTTCTCTTGCTCCAAGAATTTGATTTACATATTGTTGATAGAAAAGGAGCTGAGAACCCCGTTGCAGACAACTTGTCTAGGCTAGAGAATGTTCTTGATGACCCACTACCTATTGATGATAGCTTTCCTGATGAGCAACTAAATGTCGTAAGTACTTCTCGTAGCACTCCGTGGTATGCTGATTATGCTAATTATATTGTTGCTAAATTTATACCACCTAATTTCACATACCAACAAAAGAAAAAGTTTTTCTATGACTTGCGACATTACTTTTGGGATGACCCACATCTTTATAAAGAAGGAGTAGATGGTGTTATTAGATGTTGTGTACCTGAGCATGAACATGAACAGATCCTACGCAAGTGTCACTCCGAAGCCTATGGAGGACACCACGCTAGAGATAGAACTGCACATAAGGTATTGCAATCCGGTTTTTATTGGCCTACTCTCTTCAAGGATGCCCGTAAGTTTGTTTTATCTTGTGATGAATGTCAAAGAATTGGTAATATCAGTAGACGTCAAGAAATGCCTATGAATTATTCACGTGTTATTGAGCCATTTGATGTTTGGGGCTTTGATTATATGGGACCTTTTCCTGCCTCTAATGGTTACACTCATATTTTAGTTGATGTTGATTACGTTACTAAGTGGGTAGAAGCTATTCCAACTAGTAGTGCTGATCATAACACTTCTATTAAAATGCTTAAGAAAGTTATTTTTCCGAGGTTTGGAGTCCCCAGATACTTAATGACTGATGGTGGTTCACACTTTATTCATGGTGCTTTCCGTAAGATGCTTGCTAAATATGATGTTAATCATAGAATTGCATCTCCTTATCACCCGCAGTCTAGTGGTCAGGTAGAGTTGAGCACTAGAGAGCTCAAATTAATTTTGCAAAAGACTGTCAATAGGTCTGGAAAGAATTGGTCCAAAAACTGAATGATGCATTATGGGCCTATAGAACTGCGTACAAAAATCCTATGGGTATGTCTCCGTATAAAATGGTTTATGGGAAAGCATGTCATTTACCTCTTGAATTAGAACATAAGGCATATTGGGCTATCAAAGAGCTCAATTATGACTTCAAACTTGCCGGTGAGAAGAGGCTGTTTGATATTAGCTCACTTGATGAATGGAGAACCCAAGCTTATGAAAATGCCAAGCTGTTTAAAGAAAAAGTTAAAAGGTGGCATGATAAAAGGATACAAAAGCGTGAGTTTAATGTAGGTGACTATGTATTGCTATACAACTCTTGTTTAAGATTTTTTGCAGGAAAACTTCTCTCCAAATGGGAAGGTCCTTACGTTATCGAGGAGGTCTATCGTTCGGTGCCATAAAATCAACAACCCTTCGAGCACAAACCGAAGTTGGTAAGCGGTCAAAGAATCAAACATTATATCTCAGGTAATCCCATAAATGTTGAAACCAATATTATTGAAACCGTAACCCCAGAAGAATACATAAGGGACACTTTCCAGAACGTTCCAGTCTCCGAAAAGGAATAAGTATGTGGTACGGTAAGTAAACCGACCCCAAAACAATTTTTAAAGCAATATTTATCCATTTTGGAATATTTAGAAAAATAGAAAAAAAAGTAGCAGTCCGGGGAGGACACAAGGCCTCCACGAGGGTGGAGGGCGCACCCCACCCACATGGGCGCGCCCCCCTACCTCGTGAGCACCCCGTGTGCCCTCCGGACTCCGTTTTCTTGCACAATACGTATTTTGGTCGGTAAAAATTCATTATATATTCTCCCGAAGGTTTTGACGACCGTATCACGCAAATATCCTCTGTTTTTCGTTTCAACTGTTTAGATTCAGATTTGAGGATTAGGAGACTCGATCATCCTTCTATGAGGTGAGCCTATGCCATGGAAGGTGGGCGACAAGCTTCCATGATCAACAACACCTCCACCGCCAACAACAAAGAAGGAGATATAATCACATGGGTATGGGCACTCCCCTTGGCAACTGCCAAGCTTGGGGGAGGTGCCCCGGTATCGTATCACCATCACAACTCCTATCTTTACCGTTTTTCTTAGTTCGATCCTATTAGTAGTATCTTGATTTAGTAGAATAAAGTCAGGGCACAATCTAGTTTTGAGTTTTGCTTTATGATCCCTCTATGCAATCGAGTCTGTGAGCTATATATAATAAAGATTAGTGTTGAGTCAAGGGCTTGATTATTTTGCCATGATCTTGGGTAAATAAAAGAAAAGAATAAAAAGAAACAAAGAGTTTATATTGATCTTATTGAGAGTAATAACTTTACATAGAAAGAGTATGATGATTAAAAAGTTGTTTGGAGTTGGCGAATATAGCTTTGGTCATCGTAGCAATTAATAGGAAGTAATCAGGAGAGAGAGGTTTCACATATAGATATATTATCATTGACATCTTTTATGATTGGGAACACTCATTAGGATATGACATGCTAAAGAGTTGATTTTGGACAAGGAAGACAACGTAATGAGTTATGTTTTCTTACATCTGAGATAAAGTATGTTGTCATGGTTCCTCTAACATGTTGAGCTTGCCTTTCCCCCTCATGCTAGCCAAATTCTCAGCACCAAGTAGAGATACTACTTGTGCTTCCAAATACCCTTAAACCAGTTTAGCCATGAAAGTCCACCATATCTACCTATGGATTGAGTAAGATCCTTCAAGTAAGTTGTCATCGGTGCAAGCAATAAAAATTGCTCTTTAAATATGCATGACTTATTAGTGCAGAGAAATAAGCTTTGTACAAACTTGTTGTGGGCCTTAATAAAAGCGATTTAACCGCATAATAAAGGTTCACATACAAGGGCAATATAAAAGTGACATTCTTTTGCATTAAGATTTTGTGCATCCAACCATAAAAGCGCATGGCAACCTCTGCTTCCCTCTGCGAAGGGCCTATCTTTTATTATTATCTTCTATCTTATGCAAGAGTCACGGTGATATTCACCTTTCCTTTTTCATTTTATCCTTTGGCAAGCTCAGCATGTTGGAAAGAACATGATATATATATCCAACTGGATGTAGGGGAGCATGAATTATTATTGTTGACATTACCCTTGAGGTAAAAGGTTGTGGGGCAAAACTATAAGCCCCTATCTTTCTCTGTGTTCGATTAAAACTCCGTAACCACAAGTATTGCATGAGTGTTAGCAATTATGAAGGACTAAGTGATAGTTGAGTATGTGAACTTGTTTTTAAGCTCTGATATAGACTCTTTCCGCTGTTATGATAAATTGCAATTGCTTCATTGACTGAGGTTATAATTTGTTAGTGCCCAATAAGGTTTCCGATTCATACTTTTGCACTTTGTGAAAAGATCATCATTTGAACATGAGCAATCATATGACAAAATCTATTTATGTTGCTGTTATGAAAATAATCATGATGCCTTCATGTCCGTATTTTATTTTTATCGACGCCTGTACCTCTAAACATGAGGAGATATTTATTGTTATCGGCTTTTCGCTTGAGGACAAGCGAGGTCTAAGCTTGGGGGAGTTGATACGTCCATTTTGCATCATGCTTTTGTATCGATATTTATCGCATTATGGGCTGTTATTTCACGATATGTCACAATACTTATGGCTATTCTCTCTTATTTTAAAAGGTTTACCATGAAGAGGGGGAATGTCGGTAACTGGAATTCTGGCTGGAAAAGGAGCAAATATTGGAGACCTATTCTGCGCAACTCCAAAAGTCCTAAAACTCCACAGAATATCTTAAAAGGAATAAAGAAAAATCATCGCCAAAGATGAAGGCCAGGGGGCCCACACCCTGCTCACGAGGGTGGGGGGCGCGCCCCCTACCTCGTGGGCCCCCTGGTGGCTCTCCGACGCCCATCTTCTCCTATATGAAGTCTTTCGATGAGAAAAAAAAGAAGCAACCTTTTAGGACGAGACTCCGCCGCCACGAGGCGGAACCTTGGCGGAACCAATCTAGGGCTCCGGCAGAGCTGTTCTGCCGGGGACACTTCCCTCCGGGAGGGGGAAATCATCGTCATCATCATCACCAACACTCCTCTCAACGGGAGAGGGCAATCTCCATCAACATCTTCACCAGCACCATCTCATCTCCAAACCCTAGTTCATCTCTTGTATCCAATTCTTGTCTCCAAGTCCAGGATTGGTGCTAGTAGGTTGCTAGTAGTGTTGATTACTCCTTGTAGTTGATGCTAGTTGGTTTACTTGGTGGAAGATCATATGTTCAGATCCTTTATGCACATTATATCCCTCGATTATGAACATGAATATGCTTTGTGAGTAATTACGTTTGTTCCGAGGACAAGGGAGAAGTCTTGCTATTAGTAGTCATGTGAATTTGGTATTAGATTCGATATTTTGATAAGATGTATGTTGTCTAACCTCTAGTGGTGTTATGTGAATGTCGACTACATAACACTTCACCATTATTGGGCCTAGAGGAAGGCATTGGGAAGTAATAAGTAGATGATGGGTTGCTAGAGTAATGAAGCTTAAACCCTAGTTTATCGTTGCTTCGTAAGGGCTGATTTGGATCCATATGTTTCATGCTATGGTTAGGTTTACCTTAATACTTTTGTTGTAGTTGCGGATGCTTGCAATAGAGGTTAATCATAAGTGGGATGCTTGTCCAAGTAAAGGCAGTACCCAAGCACCGGTCCACCCACATATCAAATTATCAAAGTAACAAACGCGAATCATATGAGCGTGATGAAAACTGGCTTGACGATATTCCCATGTGTCCTCGGGAGCGCTTTTCCTATTATAAGAGTTTGTCCAGGCTTGTCCTTTGCTACAAAAAGGATTGGGCCACCTTGCTGCACTTTATTTACTTTTTTTACTTGTTGCTCATTACCATTTATCTCATCACAAAACTATCTGTTACCACTTATTTCAGTACGTGCAGAGAATACCTTGCTGAAAACCGCTTATCATTTCCTTCTGCTCCTCGTTGGGTTCGACACTCTTACTTATCGAAAGGACTACGATAGATCCCCTATACTTGTGGGTCATCAAGATGGTGTCCGTTAATTATTGGGTCGAGCACCAAGGCAGCTGATCCTCCGTGTCGGATACTAGTTGGATGATCCCCGCGATCAAAGGTGATCGAGCAGGCCGACCAAGGGTTGAACTTGGGGGCGACAGGATCTACAGTGTATACGTCTCGGAGTGCGTGTTTGCGTCTCCTCTTTGGTATGTGAGTCGCGTAGATCATGTTCACTGTTTTGACCTCTGGTGGAAATTTTTTCTGTCCCCCATTGTTCGGTTGGCGAGGCTCATCCTCGTCTTCACTTGGTGCCTCCCTCCCCTTGTGTTCGGCGTTAAGTTTGCCGGCCTGCTTGAAGACCCAACATTCTCTGTTGGTGTGATTTGCAGGTTTTTCGGGATGTCATGAATCTGACATAATCTGTCTAGAATCTTGTTTAGGCTGGACGGTCCATCTCTGCTGCCTTTAAATGGCTTTTTCCGTTTATCGGGTCAAGAGCCCCTGAATCCGACGTGGCCGCCGTGTTGTCTGGGCTGTCTTCATTATTTCGACGCTTGTTTTTATTGCGTCGCGGCTTCCCGTTGCCATCCCTTACTTTGGATGTGACTGGGTCGCTAGTGCCGCTGCGGGCCAACCAGCTATCCTCTCCCGCGCAGAAGCGGGTCATAAGGCTTGTTAGGGCTGCCATTGTCCTCGGCTTTTCTTGGCCGAGGTGTCTGGTGAGCCACTCGTCTCGGATACTATGCTTGAAAGCCGCTAAGGCTTCGGCATCCGGACAGTCGACAATTTGATTCTTCTTAGTGAGAAATCTGTTCCAAATCCTACGGGCTGACTCTCCGGGTTGTTGTATTATGCGACTTAAGTCGTCTGCATCCGGAGGTCGGACATAGTTCCCTTGAAAATTGCCCTGAAAGCATCCTCAAGTTACTCCCAACTTCCATTTGAGTTTTCGGGGCTTTTCAACCAATGCCGAGCTGGTCCTTTCAACTTGAGGTGCAGGTATTTAATGGCATGGAGAACATCTCCGCAAGCCATGTGGATGTGAAGGATAAAGTCCTCAATCCAGACCCCAGGGTCTGACGTTCCGTCGTATGCCTCTATATTCACGGGTTTAAATCCCTCTGGAAATTCATGATCCAGCACCTCATGGTGAAGCATAGGGGGTGGCGACACCCTTGTATTTGGATGTGTCATGGCATACTGTCGGTGGTTGTTGTGTTCGGTGTTGATTCTGAGCTGGTATCCAATCAATATGATTGTTTTGGTGGCTGTGACCCTGCGCCGGAGCACGCTTCCTAGATCCATAGATGGACCTGGCCATACCGGCTTTTTTGTCCAGGAGCTCACGTAAATCGTGTGCTGACTTGTGTGCGACATCATTAGCCGCCCTATCGCGGCCACGGGGTGGTCGATCCGGTGGATCAGTCGTATTATTTTTCGGCGGAATGGGCTCTATGTCCTTGTCATCGAATTCGGGCAGCAACTTACGCTTTGGGTAGCTCTTTGTGTGGCGATCGCCACCGTATTTTTCTTCAATGTCGAGCACTTTGTTCCATCTGCGGTTGGCGTATCTGCTTGTGACCTTAAGCCTTTATACGCTTCTTCAAGCTCCTCGCGGTGGCAATAAGCCTTCAATGGAGGTTCTCTTGTTCCAAGTGCCTTTCCGGGATGATGTGTGTATCATCGTCCAGACTGTTCTCCTCTCCGGAGACAGGTTGATGAGTTTTACCCTCGACATCGCCGTGATCGGACAATGGCTCCGGACTATGTTCACCGTCCCCTGGCTAATCCTGCTCCATCACTGGGTCCATGGGGTCGTCGTTTCCTTTGGAGTCGACCGGGGTATTATTCTTTCTTGCGTTGTTATCGCTGTTTTTGCTGAGGCGGGATTTGGAACGGCGCCAACGTCGTTGCTTTGGTTGCTTCTCAATGGGGTTACCCTCCATTGCATCCTCCAGTTCCTCGCCGTTATTTTCTTTGGGTGTATCCACCATGTATATATCATATGATGAGGTGCCTGTCTAGCGCCCCTTAGGCGGTGGTTCCTGTTCTTCTCCTGCATCGTCGTCCATACCGTCGATGTCTTTCGATTGAAAGTCAAGAGTGTCGGTTAAGTCATCGTGTCGGTGTCAAAACTGGTGGATCTCGGGTAGGGGGTCCCGAACTGTGCGTCTAGGCGGATGGTAACAAGAGACAAGGGACACGATATTTTTACCCAGGTTCGGGCCCTCTCGATGGAGGTAAAACCCTACTCCTGCTTGATTGATATTGATGATATGGGTAGTACAAGAGTAGATCTACCACGAGATCAAGGAGGCTAAACCCTAGAAGCTACCTATGGTATGATTGTTCTATGTCCTACGGACTAAAACCCTCCAGTTTATATAGACACTGGAGAGGGCTAGGGTTACACAGAGTCGGTTACAATGGTAGGAGATCTACATATCCGTATTGCCAAGCTTGCCTTCCACGCCAAGGAAAGTCCCATCCGGACACGGGGCGAAGTCTTCAATCTTGTATCTTCATAGTTTTGGAGTCCGGCCAATGATGCTAGTTCAGCTATCCGGACACCCCCTAATCCAGGACTCCCTCAGTAGCCCCTGAACCAGGCTTCAATGACGACGAGTCCGGCGCGCATATTGTCTTCGGCATTGCAAGGCGGGTTCCTCCTCCGAATAATTCATAGAAGATTTTGAACACCAGGATAGTGTCTGGCTCTGCAAAATAAATTCCACATACCACCGTAGAGAGATTAATATTTACACAAGTTCAATCTGCTGACGTATTTTGTGGCATGACGTCACGCCACGGCCAAGCCTTTATTCGAATCATTTTTATTGTTCCAGCTCAGCGCGTTTAGCGAAGCGGTTTCCTTGGCACGTCTTGTCAAAGCAAAGATCATGTCCCCTTATTCCGGGATTCTCATCAATACGGACATGGGTAACCCAACCGCGCCCGTTGGCACGCCCCCTCCATCGAAGGCGAGTCCCAAACGGTCACGGGGAAGGCTCTTGGTATTCTACCCCTTTATAATGAGACCAAGGCCCGTTCCTTTTCTTCAATCTCAATCGAATCCTCCCCTCGCCTCGAGTTCCAACACCTAAGGTTCCAGATTCGGGCGCTTCGGACCTTTGACAATGTCCGACTCCGACCTACAGGGCCGGTGGATTCCCTCTTGCGTCACAGAAGAAGATGTGCTAAAGCTGAGAGACGCCAGGTACCTAACCTGCTAGATTTCGCATAGGCTGCCCGCCCAAGGGCAAGTCATTCCCACCCCCGAGCCTGGTGAGAGCGTGGTGTTCGTGTCTCACTTCCGTCGGGGTTTAGGCTTCCCGATGGACCCCTTTGTGAGGGGGCTCATGTTTTATTATGGGCTGGAATTCCATGACTTGGCTCCGGAGTCCATCCTCCGCATCTCATCGTTCATTGTCGTCTGCGAAGCCTTCCTCCGCACTACCCCTCACTTCGGATTTTGGCTCAAGACCTTCAACGTGGACCGAAGATGATCGAGGGGCGACAGGCAGAGTGCGGAGGGGCAGTTATAAGTAAGAGGGCCGATGCTCCATGGCCCGAGGGCTCTTTTCAAGAGGAGCTTGGCTTGTGGCAACAGGAGTGGTTCTACATCACCGCTCCTAGGGGCACCAGGCAGGTGGCGCCACCCGCCTTCCGCTCGGGACCTCCACAACGGCTGGCATCATGGGTCAACAAAGGGCTTGGTAGGGGCTGTCAGGGCGTACCAATATTGCGGGGCAGATTCGAGACCTCCAAGAGAGGAGATCAATCTGGTCGTGAGTGGCGCGAGTTATGCTGATTGGCGTATACGCCTGCAAGCGTCGCCCTCTCCGCCTGTGGGAATTCAATCCGGAGGACATGAGCTATCCACCACTTCATGGGTGCGACGCCTGTGGAGATGTATAAACTGTTCTTCGCTCACAAGAGATGTGTCCGGACTTGACCGAGGCCTTGAGTCTAAGTTACTGTCTTGGGATACTCAAGTAAGTAGTTCTGTGTCGGACGTGCTATCTGTACATTTATCATAATACTTGCCCTTTAAAAAGTCGTCCCTTGAATAGGAGTGGATAGCAAAAGCAAAGCTAATAAGGTGTCCGGCACCCCTCCCTGAGACCGCGCCGGATCCGGTGCTAACCAAGATGCTGGAGGCTGTGCCTTTGGAAGAGGGGGAAGGGGGGAATAGGAAAGCTACCGCCTCCGCTAAGGAGGCCTTTAAGGAAGGGGGGATCGAGAATCCCTCCCTCCAAGGGGAGAAGAGGACCGCTTCTGAAGATCCGGAGGTCAAGGCCTCAAAGCGGGGGAAGAAATCTTCGCCAGAGGGTCCTGCGCCAGGAGGGGCCCCGGCCGCACTATTTCCCCAAGGGAACCAGCCCTCCAGCGAGCCGTAAGTAGAAATTGGAGTTTTGTAATAAGAGACATCCCTATTTTTATTTCTGAGGATGACCGAAGTTTTTATCTTGTAGTTCGGATCTCAGCCCTTCTCAGCAGAGCTCATCTTCGGGGGATCTTCGTCCGGAGATGATGGAGAGCGAAACGCCTCCATCTGCCGCGCCATCAGGCGGGGCGGACGACCCTGAGGTGTTGTCGCGGAGGGTTTCCCCGAGTCCGGCGGGGCCGGGAGGTCCGTCACCAACTGGTGTGCGGTCGGAGGAGCTGAAGGATCTGCTCGGGCGAGCATCTATCTGAGAAGATCACTGTCGGTGTCAAAACCGGCGGATCTCGGGTAGGGGGTCCCGAACTGTGCGTCTAGGCGGATGGTAACAGGAACGAGGGACACAATGTTTTTACCCAGGTTCGGGCCCTCTCGATGGAGGTAAAACCCTACGTCCTGCTTGATTAATATTGATGATATGGGTAGTACAAGAGTGGATCTATCACGAGATCAAGGAGGCTAAACCCTAAAGCTAGCCTATGGTATGATTCTTGTAATGTATGTTGTCCTACGGACTAAAGCCCTCGGTTTATATAGACAGGAGGAGGCTAGGGTTACACAGAGTCGGTTACAATGGTAGGAGATCTACACATCCGTATCGCCAAGCTTGCCTTCCACGCCAAGGAAAGTCCCATCCGGACACGGGACGGAGTCTTCAATCTTGTATCTTCGTTGTCTTGGAGTCCGGCGGACGATGATAGTCCGGCTGTCCGAAGACCCCCTAGTCCAGGACTCCCTCAGTAGCCCCTGAACCAGGCTTCAATGACGATAAGTCCAGCTCGTGCATAGTCTTCGGCGTTGCAAGGCGGGTTCTCCCCTCAGGTTCCATGTACCTGCCGAATAGTGTCCGGCTTCATCATAAATACTGTGCTCCTCGGCTTCTACGTCCAATAATAGCATTTTTCCACGCGTCGCACGAATGCGAAAAGCCAGGGTGTCTTTTACGTTTCTCCCCCTAGTCGTGCGAGTCATTCGCCTATAAAAAAGGCAAAAATCCAGATCCAAACCACACCATCTTCCTCCCGCGAATACTCCATCGGAGCGCCTTTGACCTAAAAATCCATTCCATCATGGACCGTCGATGCGGCTCCTCTTCTCGCGCTCCCAGCCCACTGCCAGGAGATTGGAGGAGGTGCTCTGTTCCGCACAACGAGCTAGTGAAGCTCCAAGTGGGGGGATATCTCCCTCCGGCATTCATGGTCCCGGTTCGAGCTGGGCTGGTTACTTATCAAGGTGGGAGGCAAGCGGAGGCTACCACAAGCCCCAATAAGGGGGAGCGGGTATGCTTCGTCCCTTATCTGATAAGGGGACTCGGATTCCCAATACATCCGTTCCTCTGCGGACTCCTGGAGTTCTACGGACTCCAGCTCCACCACCTTACACCCGCCTCTGTCCTGCATATCGCGGGATACGTAGCTCTTTGCAAGCTATTCCTGGGCATTGAGCCCCACTTTGCATTGTGGAAGAGGCTGTTCTGCCTCGTACCCCGTTCTTACGAGGGGTCCATATATCAAGTGGGCGGCGCCGAAATATGGCGCATCGCCGGGACCGGATACCCATCCGGTACTCCAAGAAAGCGTTCAAGACCGCCTTCCGAGTGGTTTTACATAGGAGGCGCTCCGCTGCGGACCCGATCCGGATTGGCCTCCGGAGTTTAATGCTGCTCCTATGAAGAAGCGCCTCGGTGGCGCCCACAAGCCCCGATTGGAGGAAGACAAGGCGTCCATTACTTGATGGGCGAATAAGATTCTTGGCCCATTCGGGTTAACCATGATTGGAGTCATGGCGACATGCATCATGCCGGGGGTACAACCGTTGCAATACGGAGGCCACCCCATGTGGGATTTCAACGGGGAGGACGATGCCACCCGTCATGGCCACAAAGGGCCGGATTCGACCGAGGATCTGGTGGAGATCCTATCCAGCCTGTACAAGGGGGAAAAGGAGGATTTCCTCCGAACGAACCCTTTGAATGGGTTTTCCATGAACAACCCTAGAGGATGGGTAAGCGAACACCTTTAAGGGCTCAACCCATGCTTTCGAAGTCTAGGCTTCTCACATTATGTCTTCGACGCAAGATCTACGCCGGACTGTGAAGGACATGGTTAGTCCTGCTCCGTAACCCGAGGATCCAGGAAGATCTCTGGATCTGGCCTCCGAAGAGGATCCGGACATCAAGGTGGAGCTGGTCGACGGGGTATTTCACCAGCTCAGCATGGATAATGCTTTGGTCGCCATTACGGCGGACTACCCCGGACTATATCCGGCTTCCCAGGTGACTGTGACCGAGGTCCGGACACCATTATCTCTTCCTTGTCCATTTCTAATGTTCGCGGACGATGGCATTCTACAGGAAGCGCTCTCACGGCGGGAAGCCGAGCCCATGGCGGCTGACCAACAGAGGTCAGTCCGGACCAACAGGCGAAAAAGGAGTGCGGTGCGGACTGAAAGGTCACCGCAAAGGTATAACTCGTTTTTGTATTTTCAGAGCAACGTTCCTAGGAAGCGCCTGAGTGCTCATGATCTTTGTAGGAGAAAAAGCGCTCGTCAGACTGCGGGCGCGGAAGTTGCCGATCCAACCTAC